>MJUU01069852.1:101596-119691 GCA_002080025.1 Modiolus philippinarum | reverse complement strand
GGAGTACCTGATGAAACCTATACACTTGATTTGCGTATCATTTTCGTTTATTTCTGTTTCGTTTTTTTATCATTGCTTGTTATTTTTTTCTCCATTAAGTGTTGCCTCTATATTACGGTATAGGAACCTGTGCGCCTGAAATATCTGTCTTACGGTTCAACCTGTAGGCTGTAGGACGTTTTTACAGGAAAAAATGTGAAACAGCATACATGTCCTGTAAGATTTTTACATATTGTCTTTGACGTAGGAAACTTTTTTAGTTTGTAAGTTCGCCCAACGTGTATGAAAGATTGATGTATCCGAAGATGATATTATTTACAAGTAACCTGTTGATTTCAAGTTTACAAGTGTATATTCGAAGGTGAAATAAACAGTCATAAAACAGAAATAGAGCTATTTCTTTGCTCATGTGTGCTTGTCTGTCTTTATATTCATATAGTTAGTATGTTGTATTATTATCTGCATATACAAAGCCAGATAATCATATGTACTTTCTTTTTGATTGCGAAAATATCATTTTAATAAAATTGTCAACTGTATACTGTTTACGGTAGTACTGTAGGTCTGATTACTGTTTTTTCAAGAACACAGTTGTAGGCTGACTGACGTATTATTTTTATTGAAATTAGCAGTATTTAGCCATTCCATGCAATTTTATTATGTTTTTGCAACTTGAAGTATTATATGTACTTTTGTAGTAAAATGGACCGTGTCAGCAGCACTTTTGCTACTTTGTGATTGGAACTTTTACTGTTTCGAAGAAATATTTCACTACATCGTAGAAGCACACAAAGAAGAAATATCCAAACACATTTGTGTGAAAAAAAACTAAAAATATCAGGAAATATATCTTAGGGCTAAAAGACTATATTAGATAACATTAAAAATAAAGAAATGGGGTCATAAAGACGTGCATTTTGTTCATAACTTGGGCTATTTTCAGATTAATATAAAATGTTGTTGTAAAAACGTTCAAGGTAGTCTCTGGTATTTGTACTTCCCAAGAGTAAAATTAATATATGCCATGCGTGTATGTTTTTTTATACATTTGAATTGATTTTCTTTTCTTATAACGGATGATCTGATAACACAATTTTGGTAAAGATTTAAAACATTGACCAAAACTGGTATGCTGAAGGAAATAAGATCACGAGTAAATCGACCCCACCTCTTTAAAATGGTCATCAATAATAAAACCAAATAAAAATATCGTACTTGGTTGTATTTTAATCTTAAAAAAAATCAAGGGTTGGAATTTGATCTGTTTTGTCTTAATTAAGCTCATCTCATGAACGTTGCGGACTTATTTGATTTTGTTCTTAATAAGTTATGAAAGTTATGAAAGTGTTGTAATATTTAAGTATATCGGATAATTTTGATGGCGTCTCATTTAGTAACATTTGTGGATCCAACCCTCGGATCTCTTAGCCTTTTCACGAAAAAAATAAATAAAATTTCGTGCAAAATTTACGCAAAAATGACCAAAAAAAAAATGGTCTGAAACCCATTTTTTCTGGAAACTCATTTGGGATCCCCCTTTACGGAAGCTGGATCCCCTGGTGATTTAACACGTGTAATGCACAATTGAATAAACCTGCATAATCTAACAAATTAAATTACGGAATCCATTCGTGTATTCATACATTATATAAGGGCATTAATCATTAACTGCTTATTGCTAGGAATCCAATTGTCTATAGACCTCTATAGACAATATTACAAAATTCTAGTACCATATCGGTTGCCTTTAATGTAATTTCTTTTTGTCTGGTGGCCCTGCCAGTTTGTAGCATGAAAGGAACCAAACTACATACCTTCCATACAATTTACCTGTCAAGTTTGGTTCGGCGGGCTTTGGTAAGATCAAGAAAATCTCAAACGGTCACCTGCAGTGACTTCCAGGTTTGTGAATATATTGTAAAGATATCAGTAAATTGTGAAAGACCTTGCATACGCAATCTTATTACAGTTTGCTTCAGCAGTTTCAGAGGCGATGATCGATATATCTCAGGACAATTTCAAAGTGATTTCTAAAAGTAAAACGAAAAAGGGGAATGTCAAATTTGTTGCATTCTTTAAATACATTTTCAAAATAGTCGAAGACAAAGCGTATTATCTTTCTCAATGAGATACACACGGAGAAATGAATTGGAGGAAACATTCTACCGAAACAGACTCGCAAGGTAAAGAACAAAACAAGTCATTGTTCTATAGCTTATTTTTACCATGTGTATTTGTAGAGACTTTGTCTAATGTGCATTTACTCCACATTCCTTTATTGATTATCGCAAATAGCTGAAATTTCCTTTACATTCATTTTTACCGTGTTTTTTCACATATTGTTTAGTTACATATTCGTTAAACAGCATACAAAGTAACCGTAAGATAGACTTACAGTCTGTGGTAAAAGTTACTTTAAACAGCCTACATAATTCGTTTTTTAAAACAACGATTTTCTCGACAATGCAGCTACAAATACTGTTGAAATTTGGCATGAAAGTAAGAATTATCTGTTATAGTTGACACAAGAAGTGTGAGCGTTGTAAGTTTAGCTTTTCGTGTAAAATGGAGAAAAAAATATATTTTATAAGGCGATGTAGTGGCATTAATTACAAGAAATCAGCTCTCGCAGGACAACTTCTTCTTCACAATTACGGATAAAGAGACACTTGACAGTCTACTAGAAAAATGATAAACCCCTTTTTGTACACAAAATATTTACTTTTTAACAATAAAAAATGAAAAAAACATATGTGGCATATTCTGTTGAAGCGGATTTTCCGCGAAAAACGTTCTACAATCTACAGATAGAACCGTAAGACAGACATTTTAGGCGCACAGGTTCCTATACTGTGTATATAAGATTTGATTTTCCATCCTCGGTCTTTGGTTACCGTTTGTAGATTTAGTGCATATCCTGTAATTTACGTTACACAAAATATGTTAATTCATGTCGCTGTTTACGTACAAAACCGGAAAATGTAAAAGTATCATGTTAAAAATGTAAAAAAAAATACAGAAAAGATCTAAAGTTTCAGAATTAACTCCTCTACCGAGCGTGAAATATGAACATTAGTGCATTGCATTGGACGTTCACATATGTCAAACAAAGTTGTTCCAAAGTTTGAAACAGAAATCCCCGTACATTTTATCAGGGATTTGGGTAAAGTATCAGGGATTTGGGTAAAGCATCTTTGTCGGACTTCGGATGACATGATGTTTATAGTATGGATAACAGTGGGGATCTGGAGGCCTTTTCTGTCTTATGGTTTTTCGATTTTAGCATTATAATTTTACCATATTTTTTCCGGTCTCGTGTGAAAAACTACAAACTGTATTCAATCAGCTGATTACAATATTTAAGAGTACTCTGTGTATTATTTTAAACAAGAGGCTTCCAGGAGCCTGTATCGCTCACCAGGCTTTCAGTTGCCACAATCAAGTTAACATTGTAAGTTATACAGTTGATCTTCAGTCTCTCAAATTTGCTAGCTCGAACAACACGAACTGTATTTAAAGTCTGATAATGTTTTACTATGTTTCTTTGTTGGGCTTTTTTGACCAAAATAGTCTTTTCTAAGGACCACTTTCAATACCAGTTTTGAAGTCGAGATATCATTTTACAAATGGCGGTAAATGAACAATTTTCAACATCGATTTTGAAGTTGCGACATCAATACCTATTTTGAAACCAAATTTCATTGAAATCAGACAATGTTAAATATTCCCGCCTTTTTTGGCAGCCATTTTGAAGATGGCAGTCAACGAACAATTTTCAACATCGGTTTTGAAGTCGCAACATCAATATCTATTTGGAAACCAAATTTCATTTAAACCGGACAATGTTGAATTTTCCCTCCTTTTTTTGGCATCCATTTGAAAGTGGCAGCCAACAAACAATTTTCAACACCGGTTTTGAAGTAGTGACATCAATTCCCACTTGGATACCAAATTTAATTGAAATGGGACAATGCTGAATTTTCCCGCCTTTTTTTGGCGTCCATTTTGAAAATAGTGGTCAACGAATAATTTTTAACATCAGTTTTGATGTTGCGACATCAATACCTTTTTGGAAACCAAATTTCATTGAAATCGGACAATGTTGTATTTTCCCACCTTTTTTTTGGCAGCCATTTTGAAAACGGTGGTCAAGGAACAATTTTCAACACCAGTTTTGAAGTCGCCATTGCATGGCAAATATTTTATCAATTTATACTGAACCTTTATCTTCTATAGTTTAATAAAATAAAAGATGAAAAATATGAATTTTTTAAAATTCTGTGAAAAAAGGGCAATAACCCCTACAAGGATTTTCTTCAAAATTTCAGGGTGGGTAGATCTTCATATGCTGAATATTTCTGCACTTTTACACTTGACCTCTATCTCTTACACCTTTTGAAATAAAAAATTAAAAATGTAAAAATCTTGAAAATTTTACGGAAAAGGGGCAATAACTCTGAGATGGGTTTCAGACTTTCTTCAAAATTGCACAGTAGGTAGATCTCATCATGCTTGTCAGATTTTTGATATCTGTAACCGTTTTCGAGTTATTGGCCAAAAACTGCATTTTACCCCTATGTTCTATTTTTAGCAATGACGGCCATGTTGTATGACCAGCCGACTAATCGAACCAAATTTTGAGAAGCCATACCCTGGTGATGATTCAAGTCAAGTTTCAGAGGAGAAGATTTTTTTAATTGTTGACGGACGGACGACGGACGAATAGTGATGGCAAAAGCTCACATGGCCTTTTAGGCCAGGTTAGCTAAAAAAAAGTCGTTCACTTCCTTTAAATAATGGAAATATCACGATTTCAGCTTTATTTTTACACTGTTCTATATCATATTTGGTATGTATATCAAGAATGATCATACATAACTAAAAAACGTTGAATTCGCCGTTTACGACATCCACAAAAGTCTGCAGTCATGTGCATTTTCACAATTTTTTTCGAACAGGTGTTGGATTGTTCTATTTTAAGGGCGACCAAGTAAGTTGATGAATTAGATGACCCGAGTTGACCTACCTAATAATAGCAAGGTGTACTCGTTCGGGGTTAACAATTGTTATCCAACGAACTTTTTGTTTGTAAACACCAAATAGAAATTAGCAGTACATTAATAATTTATTTTAATTTTTTTTTTTGGTTTAATGCATGCATATTTCAATTACATATTTTAAGTATTTTGTTGAATTATATCATTTGCGGGTATGTTTTTTCTTAAATCAAAAGGGAGTCCAAACAAATGGTAAAAGCCAAAATAAGACTTAGATAATCATCTGACTTAAAGATATACCCGCCTATACCGATTTCAGAATGGTCAAGTCTAGTTGATAATTGTGCCCGGAAAATATCATCCATTTAAAAGCATGGAGAAGTTTTAAAGTGTTTTTTCTTTCAACATGTATTGGAAATCATCAAATTAAAAGTGATTCCAGAAGTGTATAATATTTTTACACAACCATGCAAAATCCGGTGTTAAAATATGCAATATTAAAGTCAGCAGAAGAGAATTTCCATTATCTAAAGGGAGTGAAACAGACTTAAATACTTAATCTTCAATTGAATCAATTGATTCAGTTTGTATTCTTTGGTGGTTACTCATATTGCTGTACAACAATACGATCGTAAGTTTAAATGATGTTCATTGAAATTAATTCAGTCATCACATTTTTTTTTGTGGAGTACTATATTCAATCAATATATTTTGATTATGCAAACTTTGTAATAGAAACTCAAAGTCCGTGTTGAATCTTTTAGGTTTATCTGGGAATGTGAATAACATTACTGAAAATTCAGGAACACCATCAGATGTGCATATATCTACATCAGCTGCAGTCTCGGATTCACTTGCTACACAAGAAAAAGTTTTGGTTACAACAAACAATTTATATTCAATCATTAAAACGACAATACCACAAACAGAAATTGATCCCTCGGTTTCAACACATAGATCAACTGATGGACTCGTATCAACATCAGCTCTATCGTCTGATTCCCTTTCAACACAAGGAACAGTTTTAAGTCTTACGGAAAATATACAGTCAACCACTGAATCGACAACATCACAAAGAACGATTGAAACCTCGGGTTCAACCCAGGAACTACCTGATGGACACATTTCAACACCGGTCGTGGTCTCTGAATCACTGTCAACACAATCAAGGGATGTAACGAACAATGTGCATTCAACTACTGAATCGGGAATGACAACACATAGAACAATTGATAATTCACAGGCAAGGTCTGACAAACTTGAACCAACAACAGTAGAACTTTCAACACAAAGAACTGTATATAGTTCTGGAGGTAAGAATGAAAATAATTATACATTTTTTTGCTTACAAATATGTTTTCAAACCATTGAAAAACTGAAATATTGATAAATCTACAGCTGTTAGATAGCGACAAGCGGATTCAACAAAAAATGGATACAAAGTAAGTTTTACACAGAGATCTGCCAGAGAATCTTAGGAAATACCTTGACGAAATGATATTTTTTAATAATTGCTTAAACAGTGTAAGATGTGACAATTGGTAATGGCGTAAATAACATATAATTCCAGTATGACAGCAAGTAAATACTTCACTATTCCTTGGCTTCACCAGGTTCTTTTTGGAAAGGGGGTTATAACAAAATTACTGAACAGAGTTAAAAAGAGTCGAAGTCCGTAAGACAAAAAGAAAAATGAGGTGAAAACCACAGGAAAAATTGTCGACCGCAATAGTCCTGACTTGGTACAGTCAAATGATAAGTAAATTTTCAAAAAAAAAATGTCTCAATAATCTATACATTTATTGTTTCATAGGTGAATTCCAGGAAAGAAATTTCATAAAAGAAGAAGATATTACACCTGATATTCCACCTTACTTCGTATTCGTCGCAAGATCACGATTAGACTGTGCACAGGAATGTCTGGTAGACACAAAATGTTATGTATTTGTTTTATCAGGCCTAGTGTGTTCACTGTATAACAGTTATGGTCATGATGCCGCAAAAATAGTCAGTATTGGGAGTACCGTTTGGATGTAAATAAAATAAAACAACGGCTATATGAAGCAAATGTGAATTTGAAACTCTTTCCGTTGTTAACTCATTTATAGGATCGATTCTGGTTGTTTACTCATGCACTTTAAATAGAGATAATATGTAAAAATATCATATATTTTTTTAAAAACCATGTGCTTACATTTTTATGCCATCCACGAAACAACGGCAGTAGAATACCGAAGGAACAAAGGAGTGAAATTTGCAAAAATGGAAGTCCAAAGACAGGAGCAAAACGAGAACACAGAAAACAATGATGTTAGACACAAAAAAAAACAATGACTTTAGACAGATACAAAGCACAGAAACAGAAATTACAACATGCAAAACAAAGGCACTCACAATGTGAACTCCAGTGCAACTGAGAGTGACATCAGGTGCTCCGGCAGGGTAAGCATGTCCTGCTCTGTTAACAACACCCGTCACACGGTAAGTGAGGCATATATATTTTTTAAAGATCTGTTAGGTAGCTGATTGTTTAATGTCTTTTGCTAACCCTGAGACAAAACCAATTAAAAACCATGGTACGTGTTACTTCTCTAACCCTTAAACAGTACCAAGTTAAATTTTGAAAAGCTTTTGTAATCATCCTGTATTCAAACATAGACAAGGACAAATCGGTACCACAAACATGACTAACGAAGAGCAATCTTCTTTGTGTAAATAATAATAAATTTATTGATTTAATTAATAATTTTAGCTTTAAAAACGTAATAGAAAAGCCAACAAGAGCGCGACTTTGTTTGATCCAATCATTCTGAGTTCAACACTCAAGTGTATTTATTCTGACGTTCTTCCTTTGCCAAACCATATCAGTGATCATGATGCGGCGATTGCATTTATAGATTGTCAAAAAGGTGTCTTTTCAACTTTTACGAGAGAAATTTGGCAATATGATAAAGTTGATTATATACGCTTTGGTAATATTTTAGACAATATTAATTGGGTTGAAAATTTTGAAGGACTTGATGTAGAAGAAGTTATAACCCCTGGTGAGATTATTGATATAATACAAATACTAGGTACCAATAAAGAAACGGGTCCTGATAATATCGGCCATAAAGTTTTTAAAATGTTTCCTGATAAATTCGCAATCCCTCTTCAGATTATTTTTAATAAGTCTCTTCAAGAGAGAACATTTCCTTCTTCTTGGAAACCAGCTAATGTCACTTCAATATTTAAAAAGGGCGATTCATCTCTTCCGTCTAACTATAGGCCCATTTCATTGATAAGCTGTATAGGGAAAATTATGGAAAGGGTTACTTATTTACATGTTTATAACATTTAGTGAGTAATCAATTATTATATGAATATCAGTCAGGGTTTTTGTCAATTCACTCTACTGTGCACCAACTTATTGAACTGTACAACTCTATTTTAAACTCGCTAGAAAAAAAAGAATTCAGTTGTTTTGTATTTTGTGATTTTTCAAAAGCTTTCGATAAGGTTTGGCATAAAGGGTTACCACATAAAATGGAAAAATATGGAATAGCTGATAATTTACTTGGTTGGTTTCAGGATTATTTAGATGATAGAAAACAAAGGGTTGTAATGAAAAATTCTTTCTCATCTTTTTATTATGTATCTTCCGGAGTGCCACAAGGATCAGTTTTGGGACCTCTTTTATTTTTAATCTATATTAATGATATTGGAGAAAGTCTTACATCTCTTAGTCGATTGTTTGCTGATGATACTTCCTTAGGTTATTCAAGTTCGGATGTTAACGAAATAAATGGAAAATGTCGTTTAATCCCATTGAAACGGATATAATGATATTTTCTAATTTATACGAAACGGATTTATTTGATTTTAGATTTGATAACCAATCAATATCTTTATCATCTAGTCATAAACATCTAGGAGTTACCTTTTCGAGTGATGGGAAATGGAATGTTCATATTGAAAATATAGCTAGAAGTATTTCTCAGCACTTAGGGATGTTAAGAAAACTTAAATATAGTCTTTTTAGGGAAAATCTTGAGAAAATATATCTTACTTATATACGTCGTCTTTTCGAATATGCCTGTGACGTATGGGATAACTGTGGAATTTTAAATTCAGATAGATTAGAAAAACTTCAGTTAGAGGCTGCTAGAATTGTTACTGGATTACCAATATCTACAAAAACTGGATATCTATATTTAGAAACTGGTTGGGAAAGCCTGATTAGTAGATGCAAGCAAAGGAAATTGCGTTTATTTTACAATATTTTTAATAACAGAGCTCCAAGCTATCTATCTAATCTTATCCCTCCTACTATACAAAGTACAACCGTTTATCCTTTAAGAAATGGAAATGATTTAATAATCCCATTCTGTCGTCTTTCTCTGACTGAATCGTCATTCGTTCCGTCTACTGTTAGAATGTGGAATAAACTTGACCTATCTCTCCGAAATTTAGATAACATTGCTAAATTCCGTACAGCCTTAAAAAGGAAATTTAATACTCGAAACACTATCCCTCCGAAATATTACTCTTATGGTCCTAGAAAATTAAATGTGATTTTAACTCCGATTCGATGTCATGCTTCAGTCTTAAATTATCATTTGTTTAGAGTCAATATAATTGCTAATGCATCTTGTGCATGTGGCGCTCCTTGTGAGGATGCACATCATTTTTTCTTTCAATGCAAACTGTATGATAATTATCGTAACGAATTGTTATTATATTTGAGAAAACTTAATGTTCCTATTAATTTACTGCTAGTAACATGTGGTAGTTCTCAAGCTATGATGAGAATTGTGGTATCTTCAGACAGGTGTATAAATTTATAAGGTCATCAAAGAGATTCCTCATTGTATAGTTATACTGTACTTAAGAGACGTCTGAATCAATCCATTCTTTCATAAAACTGTTTATAAATAAGTTTTGATCTTTACTATTTTGACTGTACTATGTAATACTTTTTTCTCTTTTTTTTTGAGGTCTTACTTAAAACATATGTATCTGTGCATGCTTTCTATATTTATATAAAATTAATATTGTTATTATATAAGCCGAAGACTTCATAAGTTGGAAAAACTTGTGTCTTATCCTTTTTCTTTATGAGCAAATAAAATAATTATAAACTAACGAAGACAAAACTAAAATATAACAAGACAACACAAAAACTAAAGCACTCACAGTGTGAACTCCCATAAAACCGACAGCAACGTCAGGTGATCCGGAAGGGTAAGCATGTCCTGCTCTGTTAACAGCACCCGTCACACTGTGAGTGATTCAATCAGGGAAAATGTCAAAGTCGGTAGTCAAATCCGGGAAGTTGTGAATCCAACTGAAAATGTCCACTTTCATTTGAGATACTGACACGCCATATCTTTCAATGATGTTATGGTAACTGCCACAGAATTTCTTGAGGGATGAAATTACAATAGGTTGAACAAATCCCTAACCAATCAGCTTTTGGGACAGTGTTTTTGCTCTGTTAAAAAAATTACTGTACAAACTACACGCTCGACAGTAACAAATCAACTGTGAAATGTACACTCCATAGGCTGGAGAGGTAGGTATATTGCTGCTAAGAAAGGGAAAATTCACAATTGGGAAAATAAAATCATCACGCTTGTCATAAAGCTTAGATTTCAAACGTCCATCTTCGTCAATATACAATAAAAGAAGGAACAAATGAAGGAACAAATAGATTAATAGCGTCCTACACGAGAGCAGATCAAAGATCGGGATATCTTTCATGAATGTGTCTTTGCAGCGAAACAAGAGATTAATGCGAAAGATATTTATATTTATCGAATGCAAGTAGTTATTTCTTCCGTAAAATATGATTTTTAATATGCTTAAACTTTTAATGCGGAAGCAACATCTCCGCCCTTTTTAACATACTGTTTACATGAAACTGATTTTCGCTTTTGTTTTGCGTCTGGGAATTCTATGCGAATATATCTGTTCCAGACCATACGCTTATTTGGACCGTACGCGTACGGTCCGGACAATATGTGGATACTCGTAGGGTCGGACTGTAGGCGTACGGTCCGACCTATGCGTATACTCATACGGTCTGTATCAAGCCTGACCATTTCGGTATGCTGACCGTATGAGTATCTCACGAAATTCCTTCAAGTGAATATATTTTAATGAAATATATGTTACACTTGTAAAATTAGAATATAATGAGGAGCAAACCTATATTTAAACATATGAACAACATCGATGGAGGATCCGAATAAGTACGTCATATCTTGCTTAGTGGCACAGGATCAGGAGAACCTTTTTATTACTACTTTATTGTACTTTATTTCATTCTTGCCATTTACTGCAGATATTGTGAAGACAGAATCACTGTCAATTTCTTGTTTCCTTTTCTTTTTTAGGGGGTTTACAAAAGGAGAACATATCATTAAAATATTTGGCTGCAGCATCAAATGATAAATGTTACCACTTGTGTAGGTTTTACATTCCTCTGTTTATGCCAAACTGCTGGGAATTTCATTTAGACAAACTTCTTTCCTTTCACATACTGTCGAAATCTGACAGATATAGCTACCCTCATTCAAATTATATATATTAGTATTATTCCAAACTTCCGTTCTACAACTGAATGAATTAAAAGGTTTACTGTAATATATCAAATCAAACCTTTATAAATATACTAGATGGTCAGATTATAAAATTCATATGAAACCGTTTTTTCGTTAAAGTTATCAGTCTCCGATATTTATGACAGCGTTATTTTTTCGGTTGTCCCTTGTAACAAATGATTTAGTATCACTATATCATACAAAATACAAAAAAGACCAGTAACGAATTTCCTTATCCTTGCTGTTCGTATAAAGTACTGAAAAAGGCACATTCCAAAAAACACCAAACATGTAAGCTGTTCTCGTTGATTGTCCGAATTATGAAATTTTGAAATATCTAGCCGATATGTCCCTCTTAAACTTTTTGACGTTTTATCTATGAATATCAGCGTTTCAGTAACATAATTGAAAATTTATCACCAATATACATAATTTTTCTTCTATATTTTCTTTTCATCGGTTATCTTTAAATGAAGCGATACTTTTCTCCCGTACTTATTTCTCAAATACATCGAAATACAAGCGTTCTTCAAGTTTTCCAAGGCTAAAAATCATACAAATTGATTTCCCATATCATCAATAAATTTCGGACAGTTGGCGGACTTTAACAGAATCGTAAGTCAGTTATTTGAAACTTTGTTGCAAATTCTATGAAATAAAAATACAAAAATGGAAATAGTGGTATTACGAAATCGTATGAAATCAGTTTCAATAAAAAATATTGTACGCGTTATATTTCCAATAATTTATAAATGTATCCATAACTTTCAGATACATTTTTAAATTTTACATTAACAAAATAGGAAATATATTGCAGGTGGGTTTATATCGTATCCAACGGACTTGAATACATTAAAAAAATTCTTCGACTATAGAACTCAACTTCCATGATCAACTTTGAAACTTTTTTTAATAACAATCTAACTCCAAACAGATACAAAACTGAAAAAATGAAGCCACTCTTCGTTTTAGTTCCGTTTTAATGTTACAAGGTAGCAATATCCGACGAACATCACTCGGCCATTTCCGTCAAGTCGAACTTTAGGCGGAAATGGCCGAAGGTGATCCGATTGACGTCACTTCTGTAACAATATTATCCGGACCGTACGCGTACAGGCTGACCATACGCGTATGGTCCGACTGTATACCTATTTGTGAAAACATATCCACTTTGCGAATACCTTTAAAAACAATCGTTTCATGGTCAAATTTCGAAGATACTCGAATATTACAACCGCACGAAAGGTTCGTTTAATTAATCCCCCGTAGTCTGGGATCCTGACTCAATATTCTCTTTACCGTAAGCGGCTTCCGGTTCGAATATAGAGTCAGGTCACCAGCATTGAATCCGATTCAAATTTGAATCGGATTTCAACATTCGGAATGTCTCTAAATTTACGTAGGATCTGACGTCATGTATTGTCATTCCGAAATATAGGTACGTGACGTAATATCCGGTGTTAATGTAAACAAACACAGCTGATTGAGATGAACTTGATTTTAAAATGGATTTCTGTAATACTTATGGCAATATCTTAGANGTAAGTCAGTTATTTGAAACTTTGTTGCAAATTCTATGAAATAAAAATACAAAAATGGAAATAGTGGTATTACGAAATCGTATGAATAACTTAATACCGAAGTTACTGTGAATTTAAATTCTGCATATGCGCATTTCGACAACTTATGTCTCTTCAGTGCAGATAAAATCTAAACGTTTGAAAGACCATATCCTCAAAGAAATGTAAAAACTGATAGAGAACAAATAACCAATATGATCTAAATGTAAAGCCAAAATCAGCTAAGGACAGAGCTTTGCATGAGGGAGATACTCCTTAGTTTTCAACAAAATTTACAAAAATTTAGCTATTGTAAGGTTCCAAATATAATCAGTTTCAATAAAAAATATTGTACGCGCTATATTTCCAATAATTTATAAATGTATCCATAACTTTCAGATACATTTTTAAATTTTACATTTACAAAATAGGAAATATATTTCAGGTGGGTTTATATCGTATCCAACGGACTTGAATACATTAAAAAAATTCTTCGACTATAGAACTCAACTTCCATGATCAACTTTGAAACTTTTTTTAATAACAATCTAACTCCGAACAGATACAAAACTGAAAAAATGAAGCCACTCTTCGTTTTAGTTCCGTTTTAATGTTACAAGGTAGCAATATCCGACGTCACTTCAATCGAAACATCACTCGGCCATTTCCGTCAAGTCGAACTTTAGGCGGAAATGGCCGAAGGTGATCCGATTGACGTCACTTCTGTAAAAATATTATCCGGACCGTACGCGTACGGGCTGACCATACGCGTATGGTCCGACTGTATACCTATTTGTGAAAACATATCAACTTTGCGAATACCTTCAAAAACAATCGTTTCATGGTCAAATTTCGAAGATACTCGAATATTACAACCACACGAAAGGTTCGTTTAATTAATCCCCCGCGGAATTAACCATCCATTGTGAGATCACATTCTTTTTGTCACATACCTAGTAAAGGTGAGACGTTACTAAATGGTTATGTCTTACTTTCTCGTGAAAATTTGCACACAAGTAGATCTTAATGACTTACTTTTAAATAGGGGTCATGGATCACTTGAGAGAGATATTGGACATTGAAAACGCGGTCTTTTCGGTCCACTTTTACAAAGACATTACGTTAAAATGGCAATTTCACACCATAAAATTTTACGTTTTTCGATATATCTACAAATGCAGTGATTACATATTGTCCAAAAACTAAGACAAAGAAGTGGACAAAATTGCGAATCCATTGATGTATAGAAAACCATATGTCATGGAGCATCTTCTTTCTCTATGTAAGCTTAAACTTTTGCGAGAGCTGTAAAAAATGCCAAGCGTAAGATTGCATGTCGACGTTACAGTTTTCACATAGATTTCATATTCGAAAATTTTGTATTGCAGGCAAATGACGCTAATATTGAACGTATATTCCCGGAATATCCGATTATTAATTTTGACAAGATAATTTTACTGAAAATAACAGTAAAAGAATTTTTTTCATTAAAAATAATTCCCTTTTCAGAAAGGGCAAACACTAAATTGTGCAAATATCCTTAATTTGCTGGAATTCCTGATAAAATTACTAAATTCTTTAATGAATTAATTTATTTGTTTATCTTTTTTTCTTTTAACCATCTATTTTAATTTTTTTTAAATTTATTTTATTTCTACATTATATGTTGGGATACTTTTCTTATAACAAGCAAGCTGCAAAACATTAAAAGGGGAGTCAAAATATCAGTCTCTTGTATTTGACGACATGAATTGCCTTCTAAACAGTAAATGTTGAAAAATAAAGTTATAGGTATTTCTGTCAGTGACAGGCAATTGATTCCATGGTATTGATAGTAAAACAGAATTTTATTTATATCAGATGATTTATGAGATACATTGATTAAAAAATCACTAAAAGTTTAATTCATCTTTCTATGTGAATAAAACACTTTCTTTGAAGTTCTGGACATTTTCTTTGTCCACATCCAAGAGGGATAAGTCTTACAAAGTGACAAATTAGGGAGTGCAGACGTGAACCTGGATATTATCTATTACATTACGTTACATTATTAAGATTAATTCTTGATTGTTTATGCTTTTTCGACATCCCTTTATTAATGTTTTGTACCTCGGAAAAGTCAGTTAATTTAATCCATCGGAAAAGTCAATATAACCTACATTATTTGATTAATCAATTTTATTTCAATTTGTTGTTTTATGCAAAAAAAAATTCTTTAAGAATACATAACTAACATTTTCAAAAGATTTTGTCAATACTACGTTTTCCTAAAACCGCCTTTGTTTGTTTTATTTCTTTTCATTTATTTAATTATTCTATAAATATATTTGTTTTATACGTTTACATAAGAACGTTTCTTTTAACTTGCCCTCTTTTTATCTTCTTAAAAGATGTCTATGTTTAGTAAGGCCTTGGACTGCAACACTCTATTTTTAAAATTTGTATAAAACATAAATCATTGAACAATGAATGCAAATATAACAATCTGCCATCATGGCATAAACCTAGTAACAGTAAAGTAAGTGAGAACCGAATTGTCAGCTTTACTTGTATTTACAAAGGTTTTCAATCAAAAATTTTGTAGCAATAAGCTTTTTGTTACAAACTACAGGCGGAAAATTAGTGATGTTGTCTTTGTGAAGTTGTAACATCTACATCATATAGTGCAAATGTATTTACAGTTTTATAAACTATGATGATACCTTTATTCCTTGCAGTAATAATTTTGACAAGACTCTCTGCCTTTATCTTTAAAAATGAAAATGAAATCGCATTGTTGGTCAGTCCTTCGCTTTGAAACAGACACCAAACTTCACATAACGGACACCCCGAATGTTCCATTGGACGAGAATGCTCTCAAGATATATTGATTGAGCTGAATGAAACATCATTTGTTTTTGATGATTTTGCAAGTAAAAGATTTACTTTTATTAGGTTAAAACCAGTTGCCTAGCGAAAACAATATATTAACCTCAATAATATACTATAATATTATCATAGTTCATATTGTTCCACTACTAAACCATCTTTTGAACTGAGATTGTGTATGCAGTCAAAGATAAGCATCGAACATACTGTAAAACTAATCATGTCAGACAACAAAATCACATGTGGATACTTAAAATTCGAAAGGATAATGAAAATTTTTAAATCCCTTTCATTTAAAAAGTTCTGAAATTAATATTAGTCTCTTGTGGAAAAATTTGAAGATTTGGTCTAAAATGTTTCACATTTTTTACTAAATACCGGGATGGTCATTTCTTTTTACTTTCTATGACTTTCAATAGCAGCTATTGTTACTTACACAACTGCAATTGAAGAGGGGGTCTGGTGTGCCACAAACCCAGTTTAACTTCTTTTGAAATATCTGTACCAAGTCAGGACCATTACGGTCGATAATTTTTTTCGGTGGTTTTCCACCTGCTTTGTCTTTTTGTCTCTTATAGACAAATACTGACTATGGATGAAGAGCAACAATGACGGCGGTGATCAATTGCTTCGTTTTTACAGGGAATTTACTCCATATCTTTTTATTGTTAATCTTGTATTTATCTTCTTGAAATAAAAACATCAAAGGTTTCAAGTCCACGTGGAAGATTGTTTTTCCTAGGAACGGCGTTACTTCAGAAACTGTTATTCAGAGTCATATCTTAATAGTTCTTGAAGTATATGTATTTTGGAGTTTAAAAGAAAATATCTTTGTTTAAGTTTACTCATGTAGGCGTGCCATAAAGAAGAATGCAGACGGTCACAAGGGTCACAATGTATAACTGCTCTGAAAAATACAAAACAGTGGAACAAAATTGCTAAACATCGAAAATTCATTTCGTTACAATGTTTCTATTTCACAAACGAGAATAGAAATCTTTGGGTAGATCCAGAGTTTATTACCTGACTGACTAAAATCGACTGTGACAAAACCGAAATTTTCACTGGCAGTGTGACGGGTGCCACGCGTGGGGCAGATCACGATTTCCCTTCCAGAGCACCTGATGAGAGGCCAGTATATCTGTTAAATCTACAGGTCATTGGATCCAAAAAGCCAATTGAACGGAACCAAACAGAATATCCTTTCAATATCCCCTATTATGTAAAGAATGTAAGCAACGTCCAAGCTTTCTATAATTTGTATCAGATTTTAGCATTTTCTATAACATTTCTGCAAAACCGGAACTAAGGAACTGCACGAGAAAAAAACAATAAAAAGACAAATGTTGACAACGACATGAACTCCCGGTATTGGCAAGAGTCAGGTTTGGGGTTAAAGCGGTCTATGGTTACCCAAAACCTCCCCTTTCACTATCCCATTTCCCTATAGTATAATATAATACAATAAAACCTAATAAAGTTAGACGACTACTCCAAGACCAGGATCTTGAAAAGGAAATAAGATAAAACATAATTTAGAAAGATGTCGTGCCGCTAAACCGTCGGCTAGCTCAAGGAGATGAATGAAATAAAAAAGACAACAGGAAACACCTACCATGGCTTAAAACTATAATTACATGCCACAATCTGCTAGGGATCTACACAGGAAAAACACAAATTAGACAAAAGACAAACTTAAACAACAACAGGAACTCGGGACAGCCGGACTTGGTCAGTTAAGTCCCGGCTTTTCTGCATTTTTAATGAGTTTCTGGCATTTTTTAACAACATTACCGTAAAAACGCGGATTAGAAATGCCCTTAGTTGTAAGCTGTTTGCGAGTGACGCCATATTTAGATATTAGATATTCATATCTGTTATAAAACTTCTTAAAGGTATTTAACAACTTATGAAATTCAAAACTTCCCGAATGGTTTTTTAAGAGAATCATCCTGGATTTGAGTAGATATCGACAGTATCAGACAGATGTCTTTACATCTGTAAAATCTTCAGGTCTTTGTATCCTAATGCCAATTGAACGGAATCATTTAAAAAGTCCTGTCAATATCACAGTATAGGAACCTGTG
>MJUU01069852.1:85244-100085 GCA_002080025.1 Modiolus philippinarum | reverse complement strand
AAAAAATCAAGGGTTGGAATTTGATCTGTTTTGTTTTAATTAAGCTCATCTAATGAACATTGCGGACTTATTTGTTTTTGTTCTTAATAAGTTATGAAAGTGTTGTAATAGTTAAGTATATCGGATAATTTTGATGGCGTCCCATTTAGTAACATTTGCGGATCCAACCCTCGGAACTCTCAGCCTTTTCACGAAAAAAGTTAAAATTTTGTGCATTTACGCAAAATTGGCCAAAAAATGGTCTGAAACCCCTTTTTCTGGAAACTCATTGTGATCCCCCTTTACGGTGGCTGGATCCCCCGGTGATTTAATATGTGAAATTAATTCTTTTCTTCTTGTAATAAAGCACAATTGTATAAACCTGCATAATCTAACAAATTAAAGTACGGAATTCATTCGTGTATGCATACATTAAATATTAAAGGGCCTTAATAGAAGAATACACTGCTCATTGCTAGGAATCCAATTGTCTATAGACCTCTATAGACAATATTACAAAATGCTTGTACCATATCAGTTGCCCTTACTGTAATTTCTTTTCGTCTGGTGGCCCTGCCAGTTTGTAGCATGAAAGGACCCAAACTACATACCTTCCATACAACTTACCTGTCAAGTTTGGTTCAGCGGGCTTTGGTAAGATCAAGAAAATCTCAAAAGGTAAAATCTGCAGTGACTACCAGGTTTGTGAATATATTGTAAAGAAATCGGTAAATTGTGAAAGACCTTGAATACGCAATCTTATTACAGTTTGCTTGAACAGTTCCAGAGGCGATGATCGATATATCTCAGGACAATTTCAAAATGATTTCTAAAAGTAAAACGAAAAGGGGGAATGTCAAATTTGTTGCATTCTTTAGAAATATGTTCAAAATAGCGGAAGACAAAGCGTATTATCTTTCTCAATGAGATACACACGGGGAAATGAATTGGAGGAAACATTCTGCCGAAACAGACTCGCAAGGTAAAGAACAACAACAAAAAAATCATTGTTCCATAGCTTATTTTTACTGAGACTTTGTCTCATGTGCATTTACTCCACATCCCTTCATTGATTATTGCAAATAGCTGAAATTTCCTTAACATTCATTTTTACCGTGTTTTTTCACATATTGTGTAATTTACATATTCGTTACACAGCATACAAAGTAACCATAAGATAGACTTGCAGTCTGTGATAAAAGTTACTTTAAACAGCCTACATAATTCATTTTTAAAACAACGATTTTCTCAATAATGCAGCTACAAATACTGTTGAAATTTGGCATGAAAGTAAGAATTATCTTTTATAGTTGCCTCAAGAAGTGTAAGGGTTGTAAGTTGAGCTTTTTATGTAAAATGCAGAAAAAATATATTTTGTAACGCGATGTAGTGGCATTAATTACAAGAAACCAGCTCTCGCGGGACAACTTCTTCACAATGACGGATAAAGAGACACTTGACAGTCTACTAGGAAAAATAATAAACCCCTTTTTGTACACAAAATATTTACTTTTTAACAATAAAACATGAAAAAAAGTTATCTGGCATATTCTGTTGAAGTGGATTTTTCGCGAAAAACGTTCTACAGCCTACAGATAGAACCGCAAGACAGATATTTTAGGCGCACAGGTTCCTACTGTGAATATCATCTATTACGTAGCTACGTCCCAGTTTTCTGGATTTTTTCATCAGACTTTTAACAACTTTTCTGTAAAAACGAGGATGAGAAATGTCTTTAGTAATATGCCGTTTGCGAGTCACACAATATTTTGATATCAAATGTTCATATTTTCTATAGAACTTTATTAATGTGTTTAAACAATTTATGGAATCTGTAACCTTGTTGAAAGGTTTGGGTGTGATAGTAAGGTGACGTTCATTAAAGTCTTCAATAGTAGAACAGACGCATGCGAATCGTATCAGTTGAGACGCATGCGAATCGTATCAATTGAGATTTATAGATCCCGTAGGATAGACACATGAGGAACGTCGTCATCCAGATGAAGGAAAGTAGTGATAGTGAAGTCAAATTCATCCCTTTTATCATAAATTTTACTTTTGATTTTACCAGAGTCAGCAAAGGAAGTAGATAAAGAAAAGTGCAGTATTCAGAATCGTTGTTTTTCAGTTCTTTTGGATAAATGAGGTAGGCATAATCTAAAAAAATGGGTATTTTCCAATAGTAAGGATATCATCGATATACCTGCTGTTATCATTGAAAATAGAAATATGTTTATAAATTTTTCGTACGGTTCCATTTTTACATTTTTTTCTATACTATAAAGTCCTGTTCGTAACAGAATAAAAATAATCTGCAATGAGAGGTGCACAATTTATACCCATGGGAATTCCAATGGCCTGGTGATAAACGAGCAAAAATGTTTTCTAGCAAAGGATTCAGTGGCTTAATCATGTCATCGCAAGTCTATGACCAATGATTTCGTAAGTGATAGTAGAGAAGAATCCTTGAATTTTGTTGCAATACGAAAACAATTTCAAGAACGTTTTTATTCTAAAATTTTATGTTATATCAAGAATCCTAACAAAATAGTTATAGTTAGTTATATTCTGAATCACACTAGGAATTTAGTAATACTTGGCATCCTAGTGATATGACAGAAATAAAGTTATATTTTCTCTAATGATATTTCAAGTTTAAACCGGTTTTGGCCCGTTAAATAAATACTCTTATCATATACTTAGTTAAGATATGATTAAAATTTTACCCCTCGATAAAACCAGATGATTTCAACAAAAATTGACGAAGCGGGCTGGTGTGACATCGTTATCAACTGTTTCCGGTAATTATCACATGCCTTTCCGTTAATACTCGGAAGCTTTACCACACAAAAGTTCCGTGTTTTCCTGCAAAAAGGATAAACATTGCATACGAAATAGTCATATCAAATAAAGTACAATAACTAAATACTAATACTGCATTTTATAGGTACGAAGACATTTTTCAGTTGAAAATTTAATATACAGTTGAAGTATATGATAAAAATTTAATTACATGTCATTTTCTTATCACATCCTTCATCAGCCCTTGGTCATAAAATCATCTCTCGAGCCTGACGGCTCTCAGGCTGATATTATGACCTTTGGCTGATAAAGGGTGTGATATGAAAAATATCATTTAACAATCTATATACGTATGTTGAATAAAGCCTAGTACCATTTCCCTCCAAATCTATTCGGACACCGGATGTTTATCATTTATCATTAAATAAAAGATTACACCACTTTATCCCGATTATTACCATATTTTATCCACTCTCGATAGTTGAATTTAAAAAATTTTAAATGCAATCCTCGCAAATTGAACTATCTCTAGTAGATAAAATATGGTAATGAACGGGATCTTGTGGTGTAATCTATATTTCCCATGATATTTTTCCAGCAAAAAATTGGAATTCCAATTCTTGTACAGGATAAATTGAATAAAAAAATCAGAATTCTAATTTTTAAATAAAAGTTTCGGTTTGTGCAATTGGATGTTGGATGTCCTACCGAATTCTATTTTTTTCTAAGACATCAATATATTTTGCACAAGGTCATATTAATGATTAAATCAAAAGTGCACAGAAAAACAAAATCCTAGCCATGTGCACATCTTTGATGTATATTCATGCATTCTTATGAGTATTAAGTTCTTATCATTTCTATATTTGGCATCATTAATCTGTTGTATGTTGGCGTCGACCCTAAGAAAAGAAGTAGACGTAATCATCTGCCCGAATAATGTAAACCTTGTTAGCAAATAAGTTCAAACTGTAAAAAATAGTTTATGAAATATTTATGGTTTAAATGCTCGTAAAGCAATGCTTCGTTACATTTGTCAGATGTCTTGGTGAGTACTAGCATTGTTCATAGGTTTATAGGATACAAACAAAATATCCTAAGTAAAAAAGCGTCCTTTATCGGTGCTAGTAGTTTGACTTGAAACGCAACTGATGAAAGTAGTTCCATGAGTGTGCAATGAGTGTTCTAGTTAACACATGTGTCACATGCATTGTATATCATTGTTAATATTGGCGGAGGAATTCCTGGATTCCAACAATATCATGAAGGTGAATAAATATAAATAAGGTAACACAACAAAAAATGTGGTTAACATCTGCTGTAACCTATTTTGAAGAAGTTCTGTAAGTTCATTTGAAGACTACAATGTGTCTAAGGAGGAGTCGCAAATAATTGTGACATGGCCTTAAGACTCCAATAAACTAAAATTATTAACTAAATTTCTACGATAGCATGGAAATGTGACAACATACAGGTTTGTGGACCTTTTTGGGGATACCGGGATTGGCATTTTTAATCTCGGGATTTCAGGATTTCTACAATTAAACCCCGGCTTTTCGGGAAATACATGCACCGGGAATCGCGATTTCATTATTTTTGAAGTTCCTATGTAGTTTTGGATTTCGGAATTTAGTAAAAATTATGTCGGGATTCTGGGATGAGACTTTTTCTGCTTCCTCATAAAAGGAAAAAGAAAATGCATGATGCTCATCTCAAATATATACTTTTAAAGTTTTCCAGCAAGTGTTCTTTTGAAATGTTCCTAGTCGTTTAGGAGGAGTTGTGGATAATGCAGTCATACCCTTAAAACTCCAATTAGCAAAAATAGCAAATTCCAATGAAAGCATGTATTTCTGGACAAAATAATGAAGAATGCCTAAATGCATTGTGCACATCTCAAATATATTAAAGCATTAATGCAAGTTTGATTGAAAAGCAAGCTTTCATACACACTTGGCAGACCTTCCGATAAGCGTTTCTATTTTCATTAGGGACAAGATGTCTATTCATCCGTTTAATAAATCATTTTTCATTAGAAGCCTTCAATACAACGGATCACAATGAAAAAGTATTGACTGACCCAGAAAGCGTATTTTCGGGTTTGTACCCCTTTTTCTAAATTTATTTTTAAAAACTCGCGTAGAATTCACGAGAAAATGGACAAAATGTAGCGAAAATTGTTTAAATACTTCTTTTTCAGAAATTCTGTCGTATTTACCAAGGATGAAGTGAACTGAGCACACATCTTAACCATTTTATCAGTTCTACAAGCTTTTCCTTTTTTGTTTCAGATAACCGCATGTAGGTCCTAGTGCTGCAGATAAGATTAATTCTAAGACGAAAACACACAAAATGTAGCGAAAATCGTTTTTACTTATTTTTTTAACTCCTGTTTTTCTAAATAACTCCTGTTTTTCTACCAAGGTAAAGGTGAAGTAAGCACGTATAAAAACCACTGACTAGTAAAATTAATATTTTATTATCTCTACAAGTTTTTTATTAGGATTACCCCTTTTAGTTCCTAGTGCTGCAGATAAGATTAATGTCAGCGCTAGTTAATTTGCTTAAATGAACCCAAGTCATTTTACATTGTTCCTACTTTGTATGATCTTGAATCGATAATGACTATTTCTGAATAGTCAGAAAAAAAAAGAAGTTAACACTACTAAAAATATATCGTCAAATAAAAATATGTAGAGCAAAAAAACGTGAAAGTAAATTTTAAATGTTTCATTTTGAAATCGACATCCTGCATTTCAGTGTGGAATAATAAAGCTGTGAAGGTATGTATATTTCTACATTGTTCAGTACCTCGTCATCCTTTTACAATTGTTAATAATTGAAAATTATTTATACTTATATTTTCTAATTTAACTGATATAAAATGTATAAAATATTTGAGATTTGTTTCTTCCCTATAAGTAATTGGAATATTGTTCTTATTTTCGCCTTTAGAACAATTTTGGTAAGGCATTGTTAGTGAAAACAAAGAATATTGTGCTGCATATCTTTTATCGTTGATTATTATATTTTAGTCGTTTTTTTTTCTTTTCTCCATTTCACCGTGATATTTTATTAGAATTTCCTTGCAGCATTGACTTCAATGTGTTTTCTACAAAAAATGAATTCAAAATTAACAATTATTTATCACAATAAAGTACATACAAAGATAGAATAAGGAAGGTTCATTCCGCTGTTCCGTAAAACCAATTTGCGAGTTCTTGCATATAATCTGAAGTGTTAAAAACAAAATCCAAAGCAACAAGCAAAAAAAATAAACTAATTCCACTATGGTCTCAATCAGATTTAGATACTACCTAAAAAAGTCAAAAATATCTTTTAAAATCTTATATCCATCTTAGATACTTTGTAATAGTATCAAACTTGATTTATTTTCTCTTTCAGTACCTTCATTTAAAGTACACAAACGCTAGACAAGCCCATTTCTGTAAGATTTGAAGATAAATATAGATATCTTGTCTAAGGGAATAAAAAATGCAAAAGGCAAACAACAAATATAATGGAGTGGACATGATTAACATTCCTATTCATCAACAATATGTTTTTCGAGTGTGTTGGGTCGGCTTAATATTTAGATTTGTTTCAGGAAATTGACAAAGAGTAGAATCTATATAGCAAACGTAATGGTTTTAATTTTAAAACTTTGAATGGTCAATTCCTATCCGAGTAACATCCTATTTTGCTCTTGCATAAGGTATACAAGTATCCCAGTTTATATCATAATTTTCAATGTCCACCCAATACTCCACCAAAAGGAAAAACCGACCCTTGACTTGAAAACTAATTGGTGTAAAGCATAACGAAATCTACTGTTTTTTATGCATTTATCTCTATCATCTTGTGAAAATTCAGTGTCAGCAATTTACATAAGATATATTCATTGTCAAGATTACATAGTAATAAAAAGTAATTATTACTTTCAAAGTTCGGTTGGTATTTCCCTCTACTATTGTCGTATTTATGTGCTGTAATTGTCATAGTGGCTGCTTTTGTCATATTTATACAAAGTTATTAATTAAGTCTCCCAAACGAAGTTTGTGGAGACTTATTGTCTTATCGTTATTCCTCATCTTCTACCGATAGTTTTGTCCACTCGTTTTCTCAAAGACGGTTGGTCCAATCTTAGTGAAACTTGGCACCATAGTAGATACCAGCTCCAAGATATGCAAAAATGTCTCAGAATTTCGTCATTGGTCATTTTGAACTTTGACCTTAAACCTTCTTATTTGAATAACCCGAAACCATAAAAGATAGCTGGTAAAAAGTAATGACAAAACTGTTTGTTTGGTCATGACGGACCTTCGTTACATTTGGACCATAATCCTATGGTCAACCGTTCATGAGTTATTCCCCTTGAAATTTTTGTCACATCTTTAGGTATGTATTTCTTGAAAACGGTAAGAGATAGAAACTTGGTACGTTTTTCCATTCAACCTAGGTGACATGTGTTACATTTAAAAATACCAAGGTCAAGGGTCATTGATCACTTTGACCTTAGACCTAGTTTTTGTAATAACTCTTTAAAACGTAATAGATAGCTGATAACATGTCATGGCAATAATGATCTGCATTTGTTACATTGGGTCCAAAATTGTTGTATCAACCGTTTTGGGCCTATAGACCAAAAACCGATTTTTGATGTCTGGTTAAATGAATTAAAATTCCCCATAGTATACTCCAACTGTTATACATCGATGATAAATCTTTCGGCTTTATAGTAATCTTTAATTTGTGGTAAAAGTGATGACAAGTATTAAGATATGTTAAAAATTATTACACATCTCATCATCATATACTAGTAATTAAAATGTGATACTGAAAATATATATTTCTGTATATAATTACAGATCACATAGTATTCATTGATGATAATTAAGATTTATTAAGCTCATATTAATATTCTATATTTATACACTTAAAATATTTCCACTACAAACATCTGGCATTTATCAGCTTTAGATTTGACAGTTTAATGAGTCACACAGCTAGACAATTGATACTGATAAAACTTGATGTTACCTAAAACACATCACATCATATTATTTAAAATAGAATAACTAAATACCGAAGTTACTGTGAATTTAATTTCTGCATATGCTCATTTCCACAACTTATGTCTCTTCAGTGCAGATAAAATCTAAACGTTTGGAAGACCATAAACTCAAAAAAGTTTAAAAACTGATAGAGAACAAATAACCAATATGATCTAAATGTAAAGCCAAAAATCAGCTAAGGACAGAGCTTTGCATGAGGTAGATACTCCGTAGTTTTCAACAAAGTTTACAAAAATTTATAGAAATGATTATATATGATGAAATAGGATAGACAGAAACACAAGGAGTCTTATATTGAGGAATAATTGTTCTTTCAAAGAATATTTTTTTAAAAATGGATTCTGGTTTGGGTGACTTCTTTGTTTTGCATGCAAACACATTATCACTTGTTATAATTATTCTTTCCGCATCGGATTTTGTCCGGGTCATATCTCGGAGACCGCTCAACCGATCTTGATGGAATTTGTCAGGAACATGGATACTAGTGTCTAGTTGTGCGGCGCAGATTATGAACATCTGAAATACCATGGTTGTCATGGGAACGGCAAAAAGGCGGGTAAATCGACAAATTTTGGGACATTTTGCCCGGGGCAGATCTCAGAGACCACGCATCAGATCTGAATGAAACTTAGCAGGAACATAGACACCAATGTCTAGTTGTGCAGGAAGGTAAATGGATTTTCATAATGGCACAGTTGCCAAGGAAACGGCAAAAAGGCAGGAAATCGACAAAAGCTGTTTGACAATTTGTCCAGGGCAGATATCGGAGACCATGCATCAGATCTGAATGAAACATAGCAGGAACATAGATGCCAATGTATAGTTGTGCAGGAAAGTCTATGGATTTTCCAAATGGTACCGTTGCCATGGAAACGAACCACGCATCTGATCTGAATGATACTTAGTAAGACCTTAGATACAAATGTCTAGTTGTGCAAGAAGGTATGTAGATTTTCAAAATGGCACCGTTGCCATGGAAACGGCAAAAAGGCGGGAAAATTGAAAAATGCTCAGAATTACATGAAAACTACAGAAGGTTCTATAGCAACCAGGGAATTTGTTTTCAGTCTAAAAAAATTCAAAATGGCGACCGTTGCCATGGAAATGGCAAAAAGGCGGGAAAATTAAAAGTGCCTAGAATTGCATGAAAACTTACAGAAAGGTTACATAGGAACCAGGGATTTTTTTTTGTCTACAAAATTTCAAAATGGCGACCGTTGCAATGGAAATGGTAAAAAGGTAGAAAAACTAAAAGTGTTCAGAATTGAACAAAACTTTACAAAAAGGTTGCATAGCATATTAAGAGTTGGTTTCTAGTTTCAAAATTTTCAAAATGACGGCCATTGCCATGACAGCTGCGGAAAAGGCGGGAAACTCTGAGTGCTCAGAAATGAAAAAAGTTGAAGGGAGTCGGCAGTTCTGAAGTTATGGGAGTTCGTTTGGAAGACTTATGTATCAGCATGATGATACAATTATAAATATTTTCATCCTAACTCTGAAAGCGCAATGGATGGTTTCCTTGATCACTGATATTCTTTCTACATTTTTTGTCTCAAATCCTGCTAAATTAATTTCACTTCTTTCCCTCCTTACGCCTATACATTTTTAAAGATATAATTAAGTTAAAGTATATCTTAATTAAAGCAAACACGAAGAGAGCGTGTCCAGAATGTGAAAAGTGAAAATATAGTCAAGCACACAATAAAGCCAGATCTTAGGTTTGGGTGTAACTGAAGGTTCAAACCATAAGCGTCGATAAACGGGAAATCAAAGACTGGGACTTTCCGAAGCAAGGAAAAATAGAGAACCTGACATAATAAAATATAAGAATTTAATAAAGAACACAAAAATCTGAAAAAAATGATAGACTGTTTTGCTAAAACAGCAAGAGAATAATTATAGAACAGCAAGGACACTAACAAAAAACAAAAGATGGGTAAAAGAGAAAAAAGGGAAAAGTGAGGTTAATTGTAGTAGGTATAGTTGAGCCGGGTCATTGAAAATAAGACAGTTGAGTCCAACAAAAACTGAAAGAAAAAAAAAACGTCCTAAGTGGAGTCTTGGAAAGGGAGCATCTTTCCATTATTTCGTCAACATCAGATGTAAATATTTATTATAAAAAGGTTTAAGATGGAATTTTAAACAACAGAAATCAACAAATGTTAAAGTAAAAAATAAACCTACAACCACTTGCCTGTACAACACAACTCATGGTTGCCAAGAATCACAAAAATATTGAATCATTCCTACTGAAACGATGATCGAAATCGTTTACAAAATTTCAGCTCAGAAATAAGAATCAAATGGTTGGCAAACAGGAAGTAGTCTCCCGATAGACCCCAAAATCGTTTCCACGGTATAAATAATAATTTCCAGATTAAAATTAATATCGTTAACATTGATATAAGGCACTTTCAAAGAAAAGGAGAAGAAAAAAAGACAGAGGTTTGAGTAAGAGAAATACAAATGTGTCTGAAATATAGCTGGAGAGCATACTAAAGTCGAACCAAGAGTTAATGACACAAAAATAAAAGGAACAAGAATTAGAAAGGTAGGAATTTGGTAATATGAGCAAATGTGAAAAAAGTGAAAAAGAAAAAGAGGATATAGTTTTCAGTGATAGGTCCTTTGCATATTCCAGGGTAATGTTTTAAATCTATGTTGTTTGATAAAAATCGTGGAATTGTATGAATTAGAAACCCCTAAGATATATTTGTTTATAGAAAAAATATATAAAAACGAACATTTGTTTTTGTTTTTAGATTTAAGCCATTCTGAACAGTTTGTAGTGTTTATACACACTTGACCGGTTCCTAATAAAGCAATCGCTCATCAACATTTCCTCCTGACAATGGTCTACTGTTTTTATAACAAAAATTTCTATTATTGACTGCACCCAATGTAAACTTTATCTTATCTAGACGGCTTTAAATTTATATAAAATTAATTACTTTTTTGATTTTGTTGTAGATATATTTGCATTTAGAGCTAATTTCCATGAGTATGTTGAACAAAAGTTTGGTTACCTTGCTTGCTTTGTTTGCTCAAGCGTTAAAACTAAGATTGATGGTTTTCATACAATAGATAGGCAGAGACTTTAATCTAAGATTTGAATGGGCAAATCTTTTCAAAGAAATCTATCATGTGTAACATGACCCTGAATAGATCTCACCAAGTAATTCACATGCACATAAAACATATTACATGTAGAAAATACCAATTATACATGTATATATACATAAATAAATTTAGGACAGAAAATAAAAATGCCTTTTTTAGTTTCTGAATAATTTGGTGCTTTGTATGGGAACTTTTATGCATATATTTTCAAAAGAATACCCTGTTTTGGTGCAATCTACAAAAAGAGTGGGTAGTTTCAATTTCTTGCTACATTTAAAGATTTTTTTTTTGAGAGAGAGAGTCAATTTTTTGTAATTCTTGTTTTTTTTTGGCATGATGGAGGTCCAAAATGTAAGGTTTTTGAGACTAAAAAAAGTATTTGGATCTCTAGGGGGTCTATATGATATTGTTATAAAATTTTGCCTTTTTAAAAGTTAAAATTTATAGTTTCCAAAATTACAATTGCATACTGTCAGTTTCCCTTATAGAATAAGTCGGTCTTTTTTTGACAAAATAATTTCGCAAACCATTACAGATCTTCTAATCTTATTTCGAAACAACAGTGTGTAAAAGTCTTATTTTTACATTTTTACAGGAAGTTGTATTAATTAAATGATTGATTATAGGTAAACTACGAAAGTCGGAAGGGGACTTCCGAGTTCCGACTTCTGACTTCTTACTTCTAACTTCTTACTTCTCACTTCTTACTTCTTACTTCGATGTTGCAATCCGGAAAGGTAGCCTTTCCGGATTGCAACATCGACTTCGGTATTTAATTTTCTCAGTTTTGTTAGGACTCAAAGTTTCATAGTTTATGTCAATAAATATTGATTGATAGCTTAAATGGTGTTAGACCTTCTACTAGCAATATTTGAACTATAATTCAAGATGATAACAATCAATTTGGGAACAGAGAAACACTGAGGAGGGAGTAATTTTGAATACCACTGTAGAACGGGTTGAGGGGCAGGGGTTAGCCTTACCTCTTGGGCGTCAAAGGTCTTGTATTTTTGTATTATCTGGGACCTGAAGAACCCATCGTGCATGTCATCAATCTTATAAATTTGTGGCTTTCACGTTAAAAATTACATGAAGTCACGCATCACGTCTATTATAAAGGGGTATTTTTCACGATTCCCGCTCAAAAAAAATAATAATAATAAAAAAAAGCCCCGACACCTTCAAGGATCCCTTTTATGTCTTAGATAACAGCAGTTTAGGGTGTGCATTTTGAAATATAAACTAATTCAACTGACAGAAAACTTCATATATAGGAAATCGTGTTCAATTTTGCAATAGGAAAAGATTGATTTGGTTTTTGTTCATCCTCTTTTTATACACCCCATCGAGACGATATAGGTTGTATGGTGGAACTTAGTTCATCAAGGTAAGAGTGATAAGATTGGGAGGAAAATCTTATCACCAAGTCCAGAAAATCAAGGAAGTGGATGCATGGGTACGTACACATTTGCTGGTTTTTAACTCGGAGTGGTGTCAATACATCCTTAAATCTTCCCCTTTTTAGAATATTATGACTTGCAATTGTTTATTATAAAGGAATGAACGATACAGTTTTAATGATCAGAGTTTGGAGCTCATTCCCTGCTACAGATGTTGTTATATAAATATATATCAAAATATGTCCATCTTCTAGTACTTCTAACTTCTTACTTCTTACTTCTATCTTCTTACTTCTTACTTCTAACTTCTTACTTCTAAATTCTAACTTCTAACTTCTTACTTCTTTCTTCTAACTTCTAACTTCTTACTTCTAACTTCGTATTTCTTACTTCTTACTTCGATGTTGCAATCCGGAAAGGTAACACTGCAACACTGACTTCGGTTTTAATATTGTCAATGTTCAAACTGAGGTTTCATTATACATGGATTGCATATCTTTTCCATTCCGGATTTGACTCTTCATTTCGACGAGGTCATCTGGGGTCAACCGGAGGAAAAATGACGTAATCCAACGTTGGAAACAACGGCAGTAGAATACCGAAGGAACAAGGGAAGCGATGACTACAAAAATCGAAGTCCAAAGACATGGCAGAAACGGTAACAGATAAAAACAAAGACAAAACAAGGACGTGAGATTGGAGCAAGGGACAGATATTTTCTACCAACGAATCTTACGTTGTTATTTAACATATAGGTAAAACATCGTTTTCAACTGACAATGAAATCCACGAGGAATATTTCCAACCCACAAAAAACGAAACTTGAATGGAAATGAAGAAATTACTATCTTCGTCTATCAGCGTCTTGGAACCAGTTTTGTACCAGATTACTCCTTGTTTGGCTAAAATAATGAGTGATCCCGCAAATGAGCAATCGGTGTATATTATTCCTCGAGTTTATGAGTAATTGCAAAAGGAATAAAAATTGATTGATGGATCGAATGGCGTTTAACGTCCTAATTTCAACATTTCAGCCAATATCCAAGACGAGAACAGGTTGATCAAGATATCAGGGTGAAGGGGGAGTCAGCCTCGCAACCTGTTAACCTACATACTACGGGACTGTTGCAAGGATTCTTTCACGTGAACGGTCTTGTATTTTTGTATGGCCTAGTTCGATCACCAACCACGGTACCCGTGGTCGAACTAAAGCGTGATCAAACTGTCACTGGTTCGACCAGAGTGACGTCTATGGTTCAACCATTTTGAAGCGTGGGTTTCTCTGGTTCCAATATGGCGGCACGAGTTAAGTTTCTTCAATTGTCGTTTTTGACAAAAGGGAAAAAACATTTATAGCGGAATTAAATATTAGGTATTAGTAGTAATTTTATCAAGGTAACTTTATACATATTTTGTAGTGACCAGAGCCTGTTTTTGTTTTAAACAAGTTAATTTTGAACATAACAATCATTGATAGATTTTCTTGGCATGCAGAGCTTTGTGATTACAAGTGCACGATCGAAGACAATGCCAATTACAATTATAATTTTATCGTTACGAGTTATCAGTTTCAGTTTGCACAACATTTTTTTAAACAAAGGCTCTAAAACTTTTTTTTCAAGTTTACTGTCTTATAAATACCAACCGTTTTGGCATAGCATCTCTTCCCGGAAGAGATGCTATGCTAAAGGTTGGTAATTTTGTTATATTTATTGATCTTGTGGCATTAATTGATCGGCTGACAAACAAACGATGAAAATCGTCCTCATACATTTCCAAAATGCACATTTTGATTAAAAACGCCGCCATATTAACAAATCTACTGGTACTAAAATGAGTTCGATCATTCATGTGACCAGACATGCGCACTAACACTGACTAAACCAAACTATGGTTGATGATCGAACTAGGCCTATGTAATAAGCGATGTGTATTATTTGCATTATGTCTAATAAAACTAGTGGGTAAAGGTTTGCATTTAGAAGTATAAACTTATTCAATTTTCAGTAACAAATTGTAGATACAGACTTACATCGGCCCCAAAAACTACTCATTCGGTTCTGACCAAACACAAAACATACCTGCCAGCGAGGAACATAGTTTAACATTGGACCCTATTGGAAAAACATCATTTTCGTCATCTGCTCAGAACTTATGGAAGCAAATTCAACCAAACTGTACTGGAATGATGTCGTATGGATATATGGAAGTTCCTTTAGGGACCGACCATTTAACCTGAAGGGGGGTTATGGATTTTTTTTCTGGACAGAAAATTTTTTTCGCGCTTCGCGCGAAACAAATTATTTATGTTTTGCATGCGTATCAACAAAATATTTTTTTTTTCAAAATTAACATTATTTTTTTGGGCAGAAAGCCTCATTCAGAAATTTTTTTTTCATCATTTTGGCAGCCAAAATATTTTTTTTCACATAAAATCAGATCCAAAATATTTTTTTAGAAAAAAA
>MJUU01069852.1:59918-85012 GCA_002080025.1 Modiolus philippinarum | reverse complement strand
CATTCAAAAATCTGTTCTCGTCTTGAATTAAAGTTGAAATATTTCGCTAGTTGAACGTGAGACATCATTTTATCGGTATGTCAATTTTTCTTGCTTTTGCAAAGTCCAATTAGACATGTTACGAAAGATGTATAGGAATAAGCTTATGCCGATGAATATCTTGGTGTGTAACATAGTCTAAAAATAATCAATTCAGTTAATAAAAAGCAGAATTCATGCGTTTCAGGAAATTTAAATTCTCAGTCAGTTCAAAATGTCCGTTAACCAAGTTCAACTACTTGATAAAGATTTTATCTTCCATTTTCACACGCCATCTCATTACTTAATACATTTCCCTGCTTTCACAGCATTTCACTTTTCGAATTACACACTAGAACGAAACAAGACGACACTCTTGACATCCCTTTATTTCAGTTATGTGTACTTTCCTTTTTCGCTTCGGGATATTGACGTACCTGGTGTCTTTTTAATTGTTGACCTAATTGAATACATCTTGAATTTTTTCTTCAATATTACACAGTCTCTTCCAAAGTCAAACCCTTTTCCGAGACTCGTTAATAAAAAAAAGACATACTAGTATTGCTGGATCATGTTTGATGACTCTATCTTTTTTATCCATTGTGTATGCGACTACAATATATATAGAATAATTTGTGTATTTCATTCATGTTTAAGGGCAGTCAATAACCCGAAGCACATGTGATTGAAAAAAAAAATATAGCTGAAAAACCATAACATATAGGCATAAGGCGATTAATTTGTATAAGACACATTAATTTCCATTGTGAATTCGGCTACCTATAATTCTTATCATTTCATGTCTTGTGTGTATCCTCATTCAGAAAAAGGATAAAAAACAATACCAAAAGACGTATATTTCACTCCTGCCTTTAAAACTAACTAAATAATAATTTTTTTCTTAATGGATCTGTCCAAGATTTACAATTTGACCAAGTGCTCTCGTGCACGCGTAATTCGGATCCGTTTAAAGTATATCTTGATATATTTCTATTTTGAAGTTTTGGATATTTATTTACAACCAAGTAAATTTTTCATTGAATTATATAAATTACATGCAATTAAGAAAGTTTTCAAAAAGATATTAACAATGAAAGGGTATGGAGTAAATGCACATGAGACAAATTCTCTACAAATATATGGTAAAACCCAGCAATGGAACAACTCTTTTCTTGTTGTTTTCCATTGGTTGCATGGACTATACATTGATTTTCATTATTAATTGGCTCCTGGTCAGGTCAATATAATTGATTGAAAGTATGTTTAAGTTAAAAGAAGTTGATTGACAAAAGACAGTCGCAGCAAGCTTTAAAACAAGAAACACAATTTAAAACTTATCACAATAACACAATGTATCGGGTAACAGGTGAAAATTAAAATAAAAAGATTAACGGATCACCAGACATACTAGCTATTCGAGCCGACCGTACATCAAGCAACTGTTTCATTCTTCAGGAATAATGTGATGTACAATAGATGTTTTGAGATTACCCCTCTTTAAATCGGTCTTTCTAGATATAAATGTGGACATAATCGTAAACATAATACCTTTCGTTATATGTCTATTAAGCTAGGATCAATACAATGAAAAGGATCAATACAAAGAAGTAAGAAGTTAGAAGTAAGAAGTAAGAAGTTAGAAGTAAGAAGTAAGAAGTTAGAAGTAAGAAGTGAGAAAGAATTTGGAAGATCTATGACAGCATGTAAAGCATGGAATGTACGTTCCTAAGCATCCTCTCTAACTTTGTTATTATACCTGCCTAAATCAAAAGAGCTCAATATCACTTAGAGACAAAGAATTGGAGAAGAACAACAACACCTTAGCTATAGTTAAGAATGCAGTAAAGACACCTGTAACTATCAAGCCCAACACAACAACACATATATTAGGATATACAGACAAGGAGGTACCATATAGTTCAACAACTGCCATGCTCAACCCATCAAAATTACAACCAAATTGGAAAGACTTAGAAGTAGAGCCAGGACTTATACAATATCAGTACAGGAAAAATGGAATACTCAATATACAGATAGCCAATGTTACCACCAAGACTATAACTATACCACCAAAAGCTGTCCTATGTGAGATCCAACCTGTGACTTTACACCATCCGTCACCAGAATCAGAATCATCACCAGATATTTTACAACAAGTTGAGATAACCAAGAGTGATTTAACCAACGAACAACTACAAACTGGTTTACACCTTATTCAGTCATACAGCGACATATTTGCGAAGAATGATACTGATTTCGGAAACACCAAAGTAAAACATCGAATTGATTTAATAGACGACAAGCCTTTCAAACAACGATATAGAAGGATACCAGCTGCTATATATGATGAAGTCAAAGAACATCTACATCAGTTACTGTCAGCCAATACCATCAGGCCTTCACACAGTCCATTCGCATCGAATGTAGTACTTGTTAGGAAGAAAAATGGAAAGCTGCGGATGTGCGTCGACTATAGACAGCTAAATAGGAACACCAAAAAGGACAGCTATGCACTACCACGAATTGAGGAACTACTAGACACACTTGCAGGCAGCAAATTCTTTACAACGGTTGATATGAAATCTGGTTATCATCAGGTGGAAATCCTAGAAGAGCACAAAGAGAGAACAGCTTTTACCGTAGGGCCACTAGGATTTTACGAATATAACAGAATGCCGTTCGGACTGACCAATGCACCTGCAACGTACCAAAGAATGATGGAAGAGTGCTTATCAGACCTGCACCTCAAGATATGTTGTATTTTTATAGACGACATAATCATCTTTGGTAGGACTTATGAAGAACATCTGGAAAATCTCCGCCTTGTTTTTGAGAGGATCAGACAACACCATATGAAACTTGCTCCAGACAAGTGCTCCTTTTTCAAAAGGAAGGTTACATATGTTGGACATGTAGTCTCTGAGGAAGGCGTAGAGATAGATCCCAACAAGACAGAAAGAGTTGTAAACTGGCCAAAACCGAACAATCCAGAGGACATTAGACGCTTTATTGGTTTTGACCTAACCCATAGACCTGACCCAAGAAACTAACCAATGAAAACAGTAATAGTCATATATTCAAAAGCTAATGAATAAAATTACTCTGGCATGACTGAAATTAGAAATAGATTAATGAAGCAGACTATACTAATTCTGGAATAAAGCTAACAAATATTTAACTGGATATTTTCTACAAAATAAACAAAATTATTTAAAATATAGTAATTAACTAAAAAATAATTTTAACCCTAAAATCTTACTCTACCACATAAATGCCAAAGTAGATGTTGAAATTCGGAAAGACTACCTTTCCGAATTGCAACATCGAACAAAGAAGTAAGAAGTTAGAGGTAAGAAGTAAGAAGTCGGAACTCGGAAGTAAGAATTAAGAAGTCGGAAGTCGGAACTCGGAAGTCCCCTTCCGGCTTTCGTTCTGTAAACTGTGTTTTGAGTTTGTGTATTACTCGGTGAAATGTATTCAAGGTCAAGTTAAATAGATATTGTCCAATCAAGTCATAGAATACTATAAACAAATAAAGTCTCCGCCTATCTATTGTATGGAAACCATTATAATCTTAGTTTTAACGCCTGGGCAAACAAAGCAAGCAAGGTAACCGAAGTTTTGTTGTAATGCTCCAGGAAATTAGCTCTAAGTGTTCCTACGTTCTACTACAGCTAGATTTTCTAACAACATATTCTCATAAAAAGCATAAATGGATCCAGAGAGGGGATTCCCCTTTTCTGTTTTTTTTTCATATCCCCACTCCGAAGGAGGAGGGGTATACTGTTTTACCCTTGGTCTTCATTCCGTCCGTCTTTCACAACTTTCGTCATGCTTTTCTCTGCAATGGTAAATGTTACATTCTTGAAATTTTGTCAGTAGCTATGTATAGTCATGCCATATTGTGGGATGCATTTTCAGACCTGTTGGGTAACTACTTCTTGTTTACTGCCTTAGTCAATATTCAGTGATTCTGTCCGTCAGTCATAATTTTCTTCAATCTTTTCTCTTCAATGGTAAATGATTCACACTTGAAATTTTGTCAGAAGCTTTCTATGTCATGCCATATTGTGGGATGTATTTTCAAACCTGTCAAATAACTACTTCCTGTTTACCGAATTAGTCAGTTTTCAGTCATTTCGTCGTCCGTCACAATTTTCCTCAAGCTTTTCCTCAAAACAGTTGCAATTTTCGTCGTTTGCGTGTGTTTATTAGAGTTTTCCAACCCAATTCTTCATAGATAACATCTGAATTAGTAAATATAGGCAGTCCAGTTATTATTCGCGCGGATTCTAGCTGTAGCTCTTCGAGTCTAGCTAAATTATAGATACCACAGTTATCCCAAACCTCGCAGGCATATTAGAATATAAGTCTAATGTAAACCAAATACAATTTTTCTAGATTTGGCCTGCTGAGTATATATTTTAATTTACGAAGGACATTCAAATGTTAAGAAACACTTTGAACAATATTATTAATATGTTGAGTCCATTTCGCATCTTTGCTAAAAGTAACCTCCAAATGCTTATGCGTTTCATTTATAGAAATAGTATTATGATCGTTAAATATGAAACTATGTTCTGGTTCTTGTGTATTACAAAAGAACATAATTTCAGTTTTATCAGGATTAAATGACATTAGCCATTTGCTCGACCATTTGTCCAGCTCTCAATAACAGTTTGAATTTGATTATGGTCATGATCTGAATTACTGAAAGGGGTGTCATCAGCAAACATCATCAAAATTTGTCTAGAAAGGGGCCAGGGTTTTGAACCACCGGAAGAACACCCCCGTAAATTTTCAGACCAGGTTCCCCCGGGGGCTTAACCCAATCGCTGACTTTTGCTAGTACCGTTACCAAGTCCGGATGACCCGAATTCCTATCGTTGTTTACGTTTGTCTCTTATTTGTAGTTTTTTTTTCTTGTGCAGTTCTTTGATACATTGTGGCATGTGACTGTGTTTTTTTCTTGTGCAGTTCTTTGATACATTGTGGCATGTGACTGTGTTTTTTCTTTTTTCTTGTGCAGTTCTTTGATACATTGTGGCGTGTGACTGTGTTTTTTTTTCTTGTGCAGTTCTTTGATACATTGTGGCATGTGACTGTGTTTTTTTTTGTATGCAGTTCTTTGATACATTGTGGCATGTGACTGTTTTTCGGCTATTGAAGGTGTTTCCTGTTATGCTTTTTCATTCTGTTTTTAATCGCTTTATTTTGAGAGCACTGTCAAGTAAAAAATTAATTTTATAAAGTGTTGGCCTAGCTTTATACAAAAAAGCAATTGAAGAAACTGAATTTCCTTTTGTTTTGCAATAAGATTCAAATTGATACTATTTTAACAACTGTTTTAGCCATATTACATTTTAGTTGTTTTTCCAATGTTTTTATTTTATTGATAAGTTTGAAATGTTTTCAAAATTTAATTTATAGGAAATTCAATTATCTGTACAAACATGCTATTAATTAGTTATAATATGGAAATTTATCTGATTTAATAGTGCAAACACGAGTTTTTGTTTAATAATAAAGTGTCAAATCATACAGATGTTGTTTATTGAAATTGTCATCATAAATAGTTAATTATATACTAAAGAAATTTCTTAGATTCAAACATAGATTAGACATGCATAAAATGAAGTAAATTGTAATTTAAGAGTCATTTGTATTCAAGTATAGTGACAAAAGTTGAAACTTTTAATAATCTAAAATGATTATTCTCCAATTTGTCATTACGTTAAAATTGAATGTAAAAAATGTGTCAATTTTCTATTGCATATTGTTTTAGTACATGTTTCATGTTTTTTGGCATTGATAAATATCTGGATTTTTGATATTTTGAAATAATGAAAACAGACTAATTTTAAATGTATCACAAAAAGAGCATTAATTCTTATAAGTACAATATTTTGGGCATTTAGAATCTATAGTTTGGGTATTGGTCGAGTATGGTTATTGCTGCGGTCAAGCGAGTGGCAAAACTTTCAGTTTACAGAAGTGAAGATTTACAGCCCAAGCTCTCTACCTTTCATTGACTCGCCGTCGTGCAAAGACAACATTGTATACATTTGTCAGCTTTTCATGTCTTGATATATCTACAATGTAGACATTTGACATCGATGAATCTAACACACTGTGTAAGCTTGGGGTGTTCATCTTGACTTCATTAAAATAAAAGTTTTACCACTTGCTTGACCGCAGCAATAAGACCTCAGTCAAGTACAATTCAGATTTGGTCAAGTATGGTTCAGACTGATAAAAATAATGTGACTGGTAGAGAACAGGTCAAGACAATCTCCATCAAGTTGAGTACAAATGCAGATTGTTAAGTATTGTTCAGATTATTGTGGAGTAAAAATCAGTCTGGTTAAGTTCAGTTAGATAAAGGTCAAGTACAATCAAGTACAATATTAAGTACAGTTAAGCACAAATAGTGCCCATTTCAGACTTTCGTGGGTTCGTAGTGTAAATAATACCATGTTTTTTCGTTGAATTCCACTGAATTTTGTCAATGAGTCTAGTTTGAGATCTCCTGAAAAGTTTTGAAAACCACTAATTCTTAGTTAATAGTGGATAAAAGTTTATAATATTATTATGGATCAAAAAGAAATAAACTGTCACAGAAGAACCCTTTAAAATAGAAAAAAGACAATAAAAAAAAATCATATCTTCCAAAAACAAAGATTGACCAAATCATATCAAGCATAATTTGTTACAAGTACAAATAGTATGAAAACCAGATATATCTCTGAAAAATGTATTCAGAAACATTTCAATGTCATATTATTTTATTCAAAACAAGATATGAAGTTTATTGAATTAATTTGCGCAGGTCTCATAATTATTGCCTTTCGTTTCATAAAAAAAATCCACCCAATTTTCAGAGTCAAAATAATTGTAGAAATGGATAATTTTCAGAACTGGAAATTTTTGAGTATCATTAATTAAAAAATCAATTAGAAGGATTCATTCTGTAGCGTGTCCGGGTGAGCTTTTCCTCTGAGGCTAATAGGCCAATTGGAACACAACTTGGCCACAATAGCCCTTTGATTGTCCCCTGCAGACAAGGTGTTTTTTTCTGGTCTGTGCTATATCTTATATAGCCACTATTGAACCCTATGGTTAAAAACACATTCAAACGTCATCTCTGAAACAAATCGGCCAATAAAATCAAACTTAGCCACAATAGTCTTTAGGTAGTCCCCTGCAAAAAAGGCGTTTTTTTTCAGGTTTGGAATTTTTCCAAGATATCGCTAGGTAATGATTTAACATTTAACATTACTGTTTATATGGCCACAGTTCTTAAAATTTGACATAATTTTGCTTTTTCTTGTATGTGAATTGCAGATATATTTTCTAGTATTTGGGTTAAAAAATATTAACAAATCATTCAAATATTCTTTAATTGTGTCGAATATGCCAATTTTCATCAGAAGATGACCCACAGTTTAACTTAATGCAAAACAACAACGATTTGGAAAAAGAAAGGAAATGGTGTAAATGTCAAGGAGACAACGACCCAAAACAAAGCATCTAGGGGTCACCATATGGTCTTCAACACATTGAGGAACCTCACACCATATAGCAAGCCCTAAATGGCCCTGAAAATGTAATAAGTGAATAAATCAATGGAAACAAACTACATCTAATAACCCAAATATCAAGAAACTAAAATTTTATAAGAAGACAAGGACAAGCCAATGACCAACATATTCCTGACTTGGGACAGGCGCAAATATTACGTTGGGGTTAAACTCGTTTTCTTGGATTCAAACCCTACCCCTATGTGTGGTGAATGGCTAAAAATATAAATACACAAAAAGACAGTAAAAATCAAACTAGAAAAACGTCCAACTTATCAAGACGAGTACCCTTACAATGAAGTACATAAAACATTAAGACAATAAACACAGGTACTGTCCGGACAAATGCTCGCAGTTACTGACAGCTAGCTAAGGACATAATTTCCGTTGACTATGATATCAAGCCTTCTTACATATGAAATTTCAATTGAAATACTTCAAAATAGATTTGGTATAACAACATCATCAATTATGAAAGAAGAACATGATATTGTGCAATGTCAAATACTGCCAATACGAAAAATTGTTTAAATTTAGTTATGGTGTAAAGCATTTAGAAGATGATCAATATTTTTGCCAACAAAAACCAGAAGATTTAACAACAATGCTGTACTTATATCCTTTATGAATAAGTTTGTTCAACGGATTAATAAGTTTGGAAAGACAATTTTTGAATTCATGCGCTTTGTAAATGATATTGCCATAGAAGTTTGGATGTGAAATGCCCTGATGTATAAGAGCCCTGCATGTAGAACCAAATTTTCTTAATAAGTCAATGTATCTATAATAAAATTTAGAGAATGTTTTTATCAATTTATGATATCTAAACCCTTGATGCAGAAGTTTTTCAGTGAGACAAAGATTTTGGTCGTTGAAGTCAGAAACATCACTACATACTCGTGCATATCGAACAAGTTGTGAAATGTAGACCCCGTAAGAAGGGGCTAACGGAACATCGCCGTCGAGATGGGGAAAATTGACTATAGGGAAGGAGAAATCATCCCTTTTATCATAAACCTTAGTGTTTAACTTTCCTTGATTATTGATATATCAAGATCAAGAAAAGGAGTATAATCACTGCTGCTATTGGATTTATTTAAAGCAAGTTCTGCAGGATAAATTTCATCTGTAAATTTAGAAAATTCAGGATCATTTAAAGCCAAAATATCGTCTATATATCTATATGTGTTGTTAAATTTATCCACTAAATGCTGTTTAGAAGGGTCTTTTTGAATTTTTGCCATGAATTGTGACTCGTAGCAATAAAGAAATAAATCTGCTATGAGAGGTGCACAGTTGGTACCCATAGGAATACCTTTTTGCCGATAGACTGTATCACCGAAACCAACAGGGAAAACGTGAAAAATATTAAATAAATCAGGGATTACATGTAATCCATAGGATTTTTGGGGATTTCATGTATTCCCTTAATCGCCCAGGGGTTACATGAAATCCCTGATTTTGTCAGGGATTACACGTAATCCCTAATTACACAGATTCACTGTAACATATATATGTCTGCAAGTACTGTTCTGAAGACTCTGAATCTCTCCACAGTATAATTGACCACCTTACAAACACCCAAAGTATAATATTTCAAGAAAAAAAATTTTCAACCTGAAACAGGATATCAGTGATAAAGGTATGATTTTCCAACAGAAATGTTTCAACGCGGTCAAATTCTGTCATGTGATATATAGGGAATGATACATGGCAAAATTCGTATAATATGCCATATCATCCCGAGTTACCAATATCAGCCCGAGGGCCTCTGGCCCGAGGGTTGATATTGGTCGAGGGATGATACGGCATGTGATACAGATTTTGCCATATACTATACAGTTTATCATATATTTAAACAGATGACTACTTAATCCAAAAACTACTGTTTTGAATTGAAATCTTTAAAAGTAAATGCATGTATTTTGTGAAGAAGAAAATTTTAAAATGTGCGGAAATGACTGAAGGTTGTTTGCATAAAATCTAACATGTAAGAGAAAAAGGTTTGCTAGTTTTCTTTAACTGATCCTCACAAAACAATTTCATGTAAAGGAAAAGGGTTGGCCAGATTTCTTTAACTGATCCTCACACAAAATTCACCCCAAGCAAATTTTTGATACCTCCCCCCAAAAAATTACCCCCCCCCCAAAAAAAAATTTTTTTACCCCCAGAAATTTTTTTAAATAAAAAAAGTCAAATTGAAAAAAGTGTTTTTGAAAAAAGGTTGTGATACAGTTCTAGCCATGCGGTAAAGAGTGTATGATAAAGGGTATGCGAAAAATGGTATGACGTCATAGTGTGAATACGGAATGAACGTCATGCACTTTATCACATATTCAAAACGTCTGTATTTATTACTAAACATATTATAAAGACAGCGTAGACACTTTTGATTGTTAATGACCCCTTTTGCAGCCCTCCAAATAAAAGACAAAACATGTCATTTCAATCCCGAATTCTCGGTCGAAAAAAAGTCCAATTTCCCGGATCCCGCTTTATTTCAATCCCGATCAAATTTTCAACAAATCCCGAATTCCCGTTCAAAAAAATCCACGACCCTAGGAAAAATTGATAATATTTTATTGCATTAATTAAGCAATTGGATTGGGCACAAGTTATTACAACTTAATGTACGCCCTCTTCCCCGAAAAAAAGTCTTCCCGATCCGGACCTGCTTAAACTTGCACTAAGCTAATGCTTTTTATGACAAAATGTGGTAGACTTCAAACATTTGTAAATTTTCTGAGAATGGCAAATAGATACCGGTACGTATTTCCTGAAAATAATATTGCTTTTTTATTATTCTTGGCTGTTGTCGATTGGTATTCCAATGCAAATCCAGTACAAATGAGACACACAGATAGAATTATACAGTTTTGGAGAATCGGCTACAGGATTTCTAAGGTATATGGGTGCTTTTAAAAATGAGGGTCTGTGTCTACACAGTGATTATGACCCCACATGTCGAGAACAATTTTTGCCGTTCCACACATCAATTGCAATATCATGATATGGTTCAGAAATACCCCAAAGAGGTTAAGGTGTGTTTTTAATGTCTGTTGGAGAGAAAAAAAAGAAGAAAAGTGAATACATTAAACAGAAAACTGGTTTACAGCGTTATGATACAGAATAAACAATGCCATTGAATATAATATGATGTGTCCATTGGCAAACAGTATGAAAATATCTTCAACAATGTGCAAAAATGTACAGTTTCTGTTATTTGGGGAGTATGACAATGATTCAAAAAATAATAAATTAGTCCTACCCTGCGTACTGCTTCGTCGCTACCAACTGTACGCTTAGTCCTATCCTGATTTTTTGTTGGTGTACACTAATTCTTTTGGTTATTGTGACTTTACGCGTACATATTTGAAAAAATATAATGGTTAATAGTGTAGTTTTCCTTTACAATTGCCCATACACATAAAAATATGTTACAAATACCATGTAATAAAGAACTTACTTTTCGTCTGCATACCTATTTTTGGTTTGCTTTGCACTACCCTGCGTACAGTTAGTCACTACCCTGATTGCACGGTGTACAGGTTCACCGGGGGTGCTTCCCTGTTCCGCAAATCTAATATATTTTCTTTCACTGTAAAAGAGATAGGGGTTAGCAAACAAAGCCCGAAGCAACAAACATGATTTCCAAAAAAATAAAATAAAATAAAATAAATAGATAAACAATAATACTAATAATAAAATAAAATAAATAAACAGATAAATAGAAACTTGCTCCACTATGGTGTCATCAAATTTGGATTCTAAACAGAAAAATCAAAATATCTTTTTTTAATCATAGATCCAACATAAATATTTGTTACAGCATCAAAACTTGATTTTTTTCTTTTTCTATATTTCCTTCCATATTCTCTCATTCAAAGATACACAATGCGCTTTATATAGACAATCTCAGAAAATATCATTTCTAGAGGGATACTGATTCAAACAACAAATATACTGGAGTGGACATTATTACCTGCGGAACCGTAGCTCTATAGGTCCTGTTATTTTTTTTTTTCTGATTTGGTGGACCCGTGATATGGTCCGCAACTATCAAAAACACAGCACAAGGACCAGAAGAGCCACTGTTCCACAGCTAGGAAATTATTAACATTATTAAGATGCTTTGCTAATTGGTAGACACTATATTTGTCGAGTGCATTGGACCGGCTATATATTTATGACAAAGCAGGAAAAATGAAAGAAGTTGACGAAACAATAATCAGAAGAAAAGGCTAATATAGTATTTATTCGTGGCTATTGTTTGATACATGTCGTGGATTTATCAATTGAATGAATGAATGAATGAATGAATGAATTCTTTATTGCAAAAAACATTAGAAAATGGGAAGATTGATACGTTTATTGATAAAATACATAAAACAAACATTAGTTGAAGACCCTCAGGCGACATCAAGATGAAGACAGGAATAAAAGCCCTGTCCTTGATAAACTGGAGTTTTCTATGTATCGTGTGCGTTTTTGTCACATGTACATTCACTCCATATCCTTTCATTTTTCCTATTATGTTTTTTTTTAGGTTTTAGGCATTGAAATGCTTGTTTTCTGGACTATGTGTATAAAGATTCTGACGCAAATATGGATGGCAACAGGTATGTTAGAACATGGAATTTGATATGGATTTTTTATTCAAAGCAACACTAAGGCAATGCAAAAATAAGCAATAACATAGATTCTATAACTACAACACAATTAAAAACTGAATACGTGCAAAAGTAATTTAAGTAAACTAAATTTATAGAGAAAAAGAAAACCTGCAAACATGCAAACAATAAAAAAAGTTGTTCAGAACTTAAAAAACTGGAAATTATCGAAATATAAATCACATGTTTGCTACTTACAGCAAACAAACAACTTGCTAAAGTATACAGGTGGAGAGAAATTTCAAGTGGAGAGAAATTTCAATCACACCTTTGAATATTGATCAATATTCTATTGTTGCATGGTTAACACATATTGTGTGAATGCAATGCATCAATTAATACTGCAGACTATTTATATCCTTAAGGCAAAATAAATTGAAGTGTAGTGAACTTTGATATCGAAAAGATGTCCCCTTGATTGAGAGAGAATCGATGCAGGTATATAGAATAAAAAGACGTGCCTTGTAAAGCGTTGTTCCATTGCTTTGTTTATCATGATATGTAGAGATGTTCGCTAATGTGCATTTACTCCATATCCCTTCATACTTATTTTAGACATGAGTTTGTTTCCTGTAGTGTGGAGTACGTAAAAGATTCACCATGGGAGAGATGAATGCACTATATACGTTTCAGTTATGTTATACTTGTGCTTGAAAGAATTTTTCATATGCATGCACTACGATACTTTCAAAATCTGGCATTTTTGTAATATCAAATTGTTTTTCCGACCACCTGTTTATTGTGCCCACCTCTCATGTTTTTTATTGTGCCAATTTTTCTTACTTTTGACTAGATGATTGTCCTGTGGTTGTATTAATCTTGTAATTGTCTTCGGTTACTCGTTTTGTCGGGCAACAGATGACAGCGTTGTAAGAACACTTTGCCAGATATTTTTATGTTTGTTGACAAACCCCGCATTCATGGATAATGAAGAGCATGGATGTGGTGTTGCTGGACAATTAGCAATGAATTCCGGTCAAACCGGTGCTAGAGGTTGTCTTGAACTACCATGGGGTGTTAGCAAAGCACATTGTTGAAGACCACATGGTGACTTCAAGATGAAGAACAACAATGAAAGCGGTGTTCCATTTTTTTGCTTTGTTTTACCATGTATTATTAGAGACCTTTCCTTATGTGCATTTACTCATTATCTCTTCACGCTTCTCTCAGAAACTTTATTCTGCAGAGATTACTGTCGTACAATTTCAAAAGCTCTACATAAGAAGGTCATGTTTGAAGTTCGACCAGTTTACATACTCCTTATGTACTAATTACTAAGTTTCGAGATGTAGATACGAATTATCATTTAGAATTGAGATGAATGACGTTATGAATGTCTTTAATAACTAAATACCGAAGTTTCTGTTAATTTATTTTCTGAATATGGTCATTTCGACAATTTATGTCTCATCAGTGCAGATCAAACAAAACATTTGGAAGTCCATTAATCAAAAAACGTGTAAAAGCATCCTTATTTTCAATTCCTGACTCTTAGTTTTTATTCCATTAGTATTTGTCTTTTTCAATAATTAGATAGCAAATACATTTCCAAATGAACATCAAAGCATAAATCCAGAATAAAAAAGGATCACATACAGACAGAGAATGTACATGACGAAGACGAAAAACATAGAATATTATACAAACGCCACAAAAATAAAGCACTATAAATGTGTAATGTCAAATTCGGTATGTGTCAATGTTTTGTTTTTACTTTTCTTTTTATTTCTATTTTATTATCTTCGCTTCGCTCTTTTAATGTCATTTACGATTAAATTGTAGTAGAAACATATGATACATTTTTTTTCAATTTCCTAAACTAAGAATGTCAAATTCCCAGAACGTACTTTAGCATATGTTTGAGGAAAATGTAAGTAGCGTTAATTTTTAGTCATCTACGTGTTTTGGTAGTTCTTTTTTTTTTCTCGTTATTGTCTGTTGACTTTCGCACTGAACATGTACTAATGCTAGCTAAAATATCTCACTTTTGTCCTATTATTGTACTTTTACATTTCAGCAATCAGTCCATATTTCTATGTTGGGAGTACTAACATGACTCATCAGGATTCAGTTAACTTCTGTCAAAGTATTGGTATGAAACTAGTGACAATAAAAAGTACAGAAATGAATGGTATGGCCATACAGTATCTGCAAAGTCAGTAAGTATATGTACTCAGGAGAATGACTCCAAATTGTACTAAAATTGTGTTTAAAAAGTTATTTTCTCTTGCTTTAACCATGAGGATTTTAAGTATTCATTGTTAAGTTTGTTACCAATGGTGCGGAGATTTGTCCAAAAATTATAGCAATGGGCATTCTGTACGACTTGCCAGGTCTTGCCATTGTAGTGCACTTTGGCCGTTATTACAAATCTATATGAGCTATTTTTTATTGCTGCCATAACGATTCTTTGATTAAAAAGTATTTTTGACTACAAACAGTTGTGCTGCGAGAGCATAATATACCTAAACAATTCTTAGCACACTGATTTAAATGCTCACTGGACCTTAAAACTACATCTGATAATAATTGCAAGCTGGCATATTTCTACTTGTGTATACCGTGGCTGGAAGAAAAACAAAATATGGGCGGTGAAAAGGGAAAAAAATGTCATTAAACGTTAAACGAAAAATTAGAAATTTCATTATTCAGTTTAAACGAAATACGGTGACATGAAGAGAGAGAAAAAAATCAAAAAAAAAAAAAAAAAAAAAAAAAAAAAAAAAAAAAAAAACAAAAAAAAACCCCACAAAATGCATGCTGTTTGAAATAAGCCAATACTGATGTTCAATGTGCTGAGGTCATATTATTTGAACCTCTGTTTTTATTTTTATTGGCCCTCAAAGTAAATATTGTTGCCAAAAGAATACACACACTTGGTACAATAGAATAGAATCACCTTTCAATTTACTGTATAGAATAGAATCACCTTTCATCAACATAACTATCACCTTTATTTACCAGTCAAGAGTATGTCTCACGCGCGTAGCTCAGTCGGAAGTATGTTTGGATCAAGGGTTCGAGTCCCAATCTACATGAGCAGTTTTTTTTTTATTTTATGAAGAAGAAGAAGCCTCCGACCGTCGGGATGATCTTATGCTCTCGTGTATTGATCACTAATGCACACATAACGTACTTGAAAATATTTTTTTTTACGCAGAAAACAAAAACAAAAGAAAAGTAGCTATTATATATATTCAATTGATTTTATTTTGTTCCTGATTAGGGCTGTAAGTGAAACAGTTTGGCTGTCGTTATACTGTCCATCTCTGTCATGTAGCTGGCCTGACGGTGAAGCATTGTCTACAGCTTTTTGGGCAACACCGTCGACTGAACCATCGTATGAATGTGGTGTACTTTTTGATGTGATAAATGGGTACTGGAGAACCAGGAAATGCTTTGATTTATATTTACCACTGTGTTATGGTAAGCTATTAAAAGGTAACATTCAATTCCCGAATTTGTTCCAATAAATAGATGTTGTTGTGTACTTTCATATTTCCAGTTTCATCCTTTATTACTTCAGTATTTTGTAATATTCATTTATATATTGACCAGTCACTCATTTTGTATGCATAAAACTTTTCTCTCCAAGAAGACTTCTATGCTTAAGACTCGTTGCTATCACATAATTCTGATAATAAATGGGTTTTAATTAAAAAAAATGTTTTACCCTTGTCCGTGCATTCGTCAGTGCATACGTCCGAAAATATTCGTCAATGATTTTTCAGCTTGTGTTACTGGTAATGATTTGATATTTGGTCTGAAGCTTTGGTACAAGTTGTACCGTGTCTCCCTTTTTTAAGTCCGTCATTCATCGACTTCCTGTTTGCAAATATATATCGCACAGGGGCATCTCACAGTATCTCATGGATACATTTTCTTTTTATTTTCTTTAATGTTTTCATTTAATTTATTTTTTATTTATTTTCCTTTTGAAAAGTCTGTTGGCTGAAGTAATTCCGTTGAATGATATTTTCCATCTATCTTTTTATTTACAGCTCCTCCACACCCAAGCTTTGAACTTATATCTGGAAACTACAATTTTTATGACGCATCTGTTCAATGTCAGTCGATCGGAGGACAACTAGCTGTATTGTCAAATCCTGTGGCTGCGATGAAAGCTAAAGACTATTTAAATGGGTGTGTTACTCTGTAGAAAAAATTGAAAGAATAGTTAAAATCAAGATATGCGATTGTTTCAAAGACATTCTTCAAAGCACTTGCAGATAAACCCTCAACAAATGTATCAATATTCATAAGAAATAAATATGACTAGGCTGTACTGTTTTAAACAGTAAATTAAAGAGCTTTCTAATACTGATATATTCAGATTTTTTCTCTTTTGTCAAAATTTTCACATACAAATTACATTTTTATTTTATATTTAAGCAATGAAAGGATATGGAGTAAATGCAAATAAGACAAAGTCTATACAAATACATGGCATACCAAAGCAATGGAACAGCGCTTTTACCGTTGTTCTTCATCTTGAAGGCACCATGACATAGACGGCCCCTAGCATCGGTTTGAGCGTTATAATGTTTGTTTCACTTCCTTCAGATTACGGCAATTTGAAAGTGTCAGATTATTTGTACAGTAATTTCACTTACTTTTGCATGTAACACAAGAATGGCTCTCATATACATTAATTACAGGGAAATGATACAAACGGTTTTAGGACACGCACACTTGTAGTTTCCTAGTTTTTATCATGTATTTAAAAAATCTATAAGTTTTGGATCATTTCATATTGGCTGTGTTCATTTGACTTAGTATGGCTAACTTGGGAAGTGTCAATTCCTAAATATTGGTAAGATGGTCTCGAGTAAAAATCATGGAGGATAATAAAGTCTCTCCACGTCGCTATATCACTATGACCCTTGCGGACATATATTAACAGGGAGTCTTAACATCATTGTAGATAAAGAAGTTCGACGATTCTTTGGAAAAGGACCTAAATATCGCCGACCTTCAAAAATAAATTGGCAAACATACTTTTATATAATTAAAGACGCAGATACCATTTATTGTAAAAACAATGGTGCAAATGAGAAAGTGTAGACAAACATGCTCTAAATTTGTTTTAAGATAAAATTATTACCAAGGTCACCAATAGAATAAAGTTTTGTGAAGATAATTATGTCGAGTCACCCCCTAAGCTGTCTGTAATTAAAATTAGGTCAAAATTGAAGGATCTTAGTATAAAAATATGTGTTTGTACCTGTTGAAAAGGCTTCCAACAACGTTGCTATCGTCTGAAAGAAATACTTAACCAATGAACAACAAAAGGAACTTGACAAGTCAAACACTTTCAGACGTACCGATTGGGACGAAAAACGTTAACCAAACAACATTATAAGGATACAGAAAGCTTAAAGTTCCACCTAAAGATAACACCCTGCCTACCATGTACTGAGTTTCTAAGCTTCACAAAAAATCCTTTCAACGTCGTTTTATTTCGGCATCTAGTAAATGTTCTACTACTGTTTATCCATCCATTTAACTAGTTCACTTACTTGTATAAATGAGCTGGTTATTAAATACTGTGAAAAAAACTTGTGAAACTCTGGTATAAGTTACCGTACTTTTGGAGTGTGAAAATTTCTATTGACGTTTTTGATAAACTACAATCAATTCAAAGACTAGTCTCATCCATCGACGGTTAATATGTTGCTACACTTTATACAATAGCTCCACATAATTTGCTTAAATCCAAATTGAGACAACTTATTAAATGTTATTTTAAGGTTCATTTGTTCGAACAAAAGAAAGGATTCTTCTCTAATTTTACCTACAATAAACATTGTCCCTAGACATGTGATGGATAGGGAATAATGCATGGCAAAATCCGTATCACATGCCGTATCATCCCGAGTTACCAATATCAGCACGAGGGCCTCTGGCCCGAGGGCTGATATTGATCGAGGGATGATACGGCATGTGATACGGATTTTGCCATGTATTATACAGTTTATCATATATTTAAACAGAGGACTACTAATTCGAAAAATACTGTCAAAAATTCAAATCGTAAGAGAAAATGCATGTATTTCGTGAAGAGGAAAATTTCAAAATGGGCGGAAAGGACTTGAAGTTTTGGACTAAATCTAACATGTAAAGGAAAAAAGATTGCTAGATTTTTTAACTGATCCTCACAAAACAATTTCACCCAAACAAATTTTTTTATCCCCTAAAATTTTTTTTGCCCCCCCCCCAAAATTGGACACCCGAAAATTTTTTTAATAAAAAAAAGCAAAATTGAAAAAAAATTCGGAAAAGGGTATGTAATAAAGGGATAGCCGTGCGATAAAGGGTAAGCCATGCGATAAAGGGTATGACGTCATAGTGTGAATACGGAATGAACGTCATGCCTTGTATCACATATTCAAAACGTCTGCATTTATTACTAAACATATGATAATATGATTAATGTACTCAGTCGTTTGCTGACCAACATTTTTATTCGTTTTATCAACAGTTTTTAATCAACAGTTCATAGGTATTCCCATGGGTACAAATTGCACACCTCTCATTGCAATTTTTTTTCTGTTCTGTTACGAACGAGAATTCATGATAAAAATTCAAAATGAAACTATACAAGACATTGATAAACTGTTTTCAATTATAACAGCAGGTAAATTGACGATATCCTTACTATTGACAAACCCGGTTTTTAGAATATTTAGACATCATTTACCCAAAAGAACTGTAATTAAATAAAAGCAAACAATGATTGCAAATACTGCCCTTTTCTAGATCTAACTATCATAATTGATTCTGGTAAAATAAAAACTAAATATATGATAAAAGGGATAATTTTGATTTCAATATGACTAATTCCCCATTTCTTGATGACAACATTCCTCTAGCTCCATCCTACGGGGTGTATATTTCTCAACTGGTACGATTTGCACCCGTTTGTTCTAATCGTGACTGTTTTAATGAGCGTAATCGTATTATCACAGCCAAACTTTTACAACAAGTTACAAAATTCATAAGTTTATATTGAATACTTTTAAAAAATTCAAAATAGATATGAACATTTGATTTCTAAATACGGCGTTAATCGCAAAAAGCTTATTACTAAGGACATTTCTAATCTTAGTTTTTACGGAAATGTTGTTAAAAATTCCAGAAACTGATTAAAAATACAGGAAAGCCTGGAAGTAGCGTACATTTTTTTACGTAATAGGGGATATCGACAAGATATTCTGCGTCCATCCGTTAAATTAGCTTTGAGATCTAGTGATCTGAAAATTTTACACACATACTGGACTCTTGCTGATACTGCCGATGTCTACTGAAATTTATTATGATTCTTGATCAAATCCTATGGGAAGTTTCTTCCGTAGTGTGACTTAGTGTTTTACCTGCAGACTAGGCTCCTACAGCTAGTCGGCAGATTAGCGGCGAGCACGCCTTAACCTATCTTTAAAAATAACAAATTGTCATTTTCTCTTCTTTCAAGATTGTGGTCATAGAGTTAGTAGTCTATCTGTATTGGTTTTTATTCGTATGTTTATTATACTATGGGGAAATGGGACAGATAAAGGGGAGGTTTTTGTACCCATTATATGTGAGCCTACCTCAAGATAAACAACATTTCGGTAGATTTTTATTTTCAATTTGAATGTCGAATCGGCCATTACCTCCTGCATTTCAATGTTAAAAGGTCCTAAAATCTCCTTTTTGATTGACTGAATTATTTGCCCCCGGTTTTAAGGTATGGACACAGCCTTTAGATTTTGTAAAATACCCCCCCCCCCCCCACACACACACACATATCCCATTACATGTGTCACGCTGTCACAGGCATGTGAATCATCTCAGCCGATGGAATTCATATCGATTACAGCATTAACTTTTTACAGCATTAACATGTCAAAAAGAATAAATCAATTCTAAGTGAACATAGGAAAAATACACTTAAATCACATCTGCACTTACATTTTCCCCATCCGTCGCCCTTTACTCCGCTAACTCTTTTCACGAAGAACAATTCATACGTCTATTCAAGTCTGAAGTAAAAACCCAATCGTTCATTTGCAACTAGAGTTAAAAGAGTTTGCTCTAGTTACAGTCTACTGAATACAACTTTTCAGGGCGCACAGGTATGAAGATTAAAAATGGCAATATGAACTCGTGTGTATGAATGAGTTTTGGGTTCACAAACCTGAAAAAAAGAATATATTACAGAATATGCCATATATTTTTAAAAGGAGTAGGTGCTGTAAGGACCTTATTTGGCCTAAAAATAAGATTGCTTAAATTCACAATATTTGTGAAATGTTCTATGGATATGGGTTAACAGCTAACATGGAGATTACTCAAGTATTGATGTACGATTACAGAGTTTTTCAGTGTAGAAAATGTAACAAAATGCACATTTTATCGAAAAATGACAATTTTGACCAATTTTGACTCCTTTTTCTTAAGAGAAAACATAGAGCACATGAAACAACCAAGGAAATATTTATGGGAGGTCCAACGCATCTGTACTGACAAATTGGTAAATTATCTAATTGGTTCTTGAATGCGCTTTATATTTCCGGTTAGGAAAACCATTGGGAAATATGCAAAATTCCTTGTATTTCTATGAAAACGTTCAAAACTAGCCTCTTCATAACGTTAAAACTGTACCTACTGTGACATCATGGGGTCTAAATTTTGTATTTTTTTTTTTTCTGTAGTGGGATCGAACTTTCAAACAATCAAAATAGAAATAATTCAGGTACTTTTAAAAAATCACCGAAATTATGGGCCAAATCAGCCCCTTATTGCACCTTGTCCTCTCATCCTCAAGATCTACCGACAACCGATTCATTGATATAACCCCAACCATAAATACATAGACAAACAAAAAACTACTCACTGAAAACAAATCCCAAAATTATGCCTCTCCATATTTTTACTATCTACTAGTATACGACAAGTTTTGAACCATATCAATTAGAATTCCCAGTTTTTTTAGCCCACCTGACCTAAAAGGCCATGTGAGCTTTTGCCATCACTACGCGTCCGTCGTTCTGTCTGTCCGTCAACAATTTCAAAAATCTTCTCTTCTGAAACCACTGGGCCAAATGTAAGCAAACTTGACTTTAATCATCACCAGGGTATGGCTTCTCAAAATTGTGTTCGATTAGTCGGCTGGTCAAACGACATGGCCGCCATTGCTAAAAATAGAACATAGAGGTAAATTGCAGTTTTTGGCTAATAACTCGAAAACCGTTTCAGATATCAAAAATCTGACTGTGGTAAAAATGATCAGCATGATGAGATCTACCAACTGTGCAATTTTGAAGAAACTGAAAACCCATCCCGGAGTTAAAGCCCTTTTTCCGTAAAATTTTCAAAATTTTAGCATTTTTTATTTTCTATTTCAAAAAGTGTAACAGATAGAGGTCAAGTGTAAATTGCAAAAATGTTCAGCATATCAAGATCTGCCCATCCTGAAATTTTGAAGAAAATCCATAAACCCTTGTAGGAGTTATTGCCCTTTTTTCACCGAATTTTTAAAATTTTCTTTTTTTTTCATCTTTTATTTCCAAAACTATAGAAGTGTAACATGATGAAATGTTTGCCATGCTGTGGCGACTTCAAAACTAGTGTTGAAATTAGTTCGATGACCACCATTTTCAAAAAAGGCGGGAAAATTCAACATTGTCCGATTTCAATGAAATTTGGTTTCCAAATAGATATTGATGTTGCGACTTCAAAACTGGTGTTGAAAATTGTCCATTGACTGCCATTTTCAAAATGGCCGCCAAAAAGGCGGGAAAATTCAACATTGTTAGATTTCAATGAAATTTGGTTTCCAAATAGATATTGATGTTGCGACTTCAAAACTGGTGTTGAAAATTGGCCGCCAAAAAGGCGTGAAAATTCAACATTGTTCAATTTCAATGAAATTTGGTTTCCAAATAGGTATTGATGTCGCGACTTCAAAACTGATGTAAAAAATTGTTTGTTGACCGCCATTTTCAAAATAGCCGCCAAAAAGGCGGGAAAATTCAACATCGTCCGATTTCAACGAAATTTGGTTTCCAAATAGGTATTGATGTCACAACTTCAAAACTGATGTTTAAAATTGTTCGTTGACCGCCATTTTCAAAATTGAGCCAAGAAGGCAGGAAAATTCAACATTGTCCGATTTCAATGAAATTTGGTTTCCAGATAGGTATTGATGTCCAAACTTCAAAACCAATGTTAAAAATTATTGACTGACTGCTGTTTTCAAAATGGCCACTGAAAAAGGCGGAAAAATGCAACATTATCTGATTTCAATTAAATTTGGTATCCAAGTGGATATTGATGTCACTACTTCAAAACCAGAGTTGAAAATTGTTTGTTGACTGCCATTTTCAAATGGCTGCCAAAAAAGTTGGAAGTCAAAAAAGCCCACCAAAGAAATGTAGAAAACATGATCAGACTTGAAATACAGTTCAAGATATTGGTGGTGTTCGAGCTACGAAAGTTTGAGAGACTGAAAATCAACTGAAAAACTTACAATGTTACCTTGATTGTGGCAACTGAAGACCAGGTGAGCGATACAGGCTCCTGGGAGCCTCTGGTTATATATAATTGCATTTTTGTACGGGACAATGATTTCTACATACAAAGCACGCCAATTAATGAATAAATAATTTATCTTTAGTGTAGTGAAAATGGCCGAGTAATTACAATTGTTCAAAAGTGACGCCAAGTTATGAAATCAGAATGGTAAAATGTTTTGTGAGAATCGTCCATTTAAACATAATTTGCATTTTTGAAACGCGTTTTCCGGAAAAATCTACAGAAGTTTGATAAAAAATGAATAGTGGTGTAGTGGGTGAAAATTTTGTAATTATAGACTGCAGTTTGATGGTGACATATGGATCGGGCTTTATGGTAACGGAACACACCTGACATGGCAAAACATGCACAATACTTTGACATTCACAGATTGGCAGGCGGGGACTGACTTGCCACACCCAGGTGGAGACATCGCCACTATATTGAACAAAACAACCCTGACATGGAAACAACATTTAAAAACAGATGTAGCTGAACATATACTCTGTCAACGTAAGTGCATCATACTATATTATTAGTCAAAAAGAGAATATGTTACAATCGCTTGTTTCTTGTCTCTTACATTTCAGGTATATGCCTTATCCAGTAAATCCTAGATTTCGTTTCTCTCTTGCAAGATGATTACCCTGTCGACCACCCAGTCTTACACTTTAGGGAGTTTAGGTGGACATGTTCATCTAGTATCCCAAGGATGTGTAACTAGTAAAATACCGAATTAAGTTACTGTGAATTTAGGTTCTGCATGTGACCATTTCGACAACTTATGTCTCTTCATTGCAGATCAAATCTAAACATCTGTTGACTGGATTATAAGATTGGAATGTTGGTAAACTGCGTTTCTCTGTTCTATGCATGAATGATTACAAGTACATAGATGTTCACATTTAAAGCCAAGTGATATACAATTTGTCATTTACATGCTTTAGTGAACAAAAAAGTTGAGATGGAACTTACTATACAAAACTTCTGTTGTAGATAACTACTTAGTCAGAGATATTGCCACGGCTTATACCTCTGCGAAAATTGGATGTCAAATGTATGCATTAGACCTTGCAGTTTTACCTACAGACGAGGTGTTTACCATCGCAAAATACGCAATACAACACCAAATGTAAGTTTACAGTTTACAGAACTGGGATCTATCTCATATGGAATAAACTATTAACTCCATTATCATATACATTATGCTTCATAAAATTCGTTTGCAAAACCTCATGCAAAACTGAGTTATAAATGTCATTTTACGTATAAATTGAGGGAAAATATCCTTTAAATTTAGGCAGTGGTTATTTTGCCGGTTCCGGCAAAATAGTCCATCAGACTATTTTGCCGGCTCCGGCAAAATAGTCTCCCAGGATATTTTGCCGGCACTGCAATACCATTTATTTATTTCTCATGTATTTTTTTCCCTTGTTTCCCTTTTTGTGGGGGGGGGGGGGGNTACCATTTATTTATTTCTCATGTATTTTTCCCTTGTTTCCCTTTTTGTGGGGGGGTCTTGAAGAAAGTACTACAATTATTGAAAGTACTACAATTAGATATGTATATTTAAAAAATATACACAAGTATTTTACATTCTAAAAAGTTTAAATTGTGCAAAAAGATATATTTTTTGTATAAAAAATCGCACTGAAAATTTATAGAAATAAAACATTTAAAACAAATGTAAATGCATAAAATACACGAAATATATATAAATAGATAAAGCAAACGCCTTTTATCAATAGGATTGAAGTCCATTTATATTATATATATATAATTATTAAAAAAACAGAATAAAACAAATGTACAACTCCTAAAAGTTAGGAAGTTAATAAATTATACTTTTGATTTAACATTGAACAGAACATTGTTTTCTACTATTTTAAACATAAAAGAAATCTAGATGATTTGTCAGTTCAGTTTTTGAGCTGTTAAGTAGCTGTATAGTCTTGCTTTGGGTAAAGACAGATATATCTAGCAAACAGGAACCAAACTTCGTCACAATAGTCCTTGGTAGGTCCCTTTCAAATATTTTGATTTTTTATGGCCGCCAACAGGGAACATAGTTTAACATAGGAACCCATGGAAAATGAAATTAGATCTTCTCCTCTGAAAATAGTGAGCCTAATGAACTAATTGGGTCACAACAGTCCTTTACTGGATCACTTCAAAGTTTGTGAGTTTTATGTTGGTACCTCATCCAAGATGATTGCCAGCGGGGAACATAGTTTATCATAGGACCCTATGTGAAATACATGAAAAGATCTCT
>MJUU01069852.1:46487-59694 GCA_002080025.1 Modiolus philippinarum | reverse complement strand
AACAACGTTGCTATCGTCTGAAAGAAATACTTAACCAATGAACAACAAAAGGAAATTGACAAGTCAAACACTTTCAGACGTACCGATTGGGACGAAAAACGTTAACCAAACAACATTATAACGATACAGAAAGCTTAAAGTTCCACCTAAAGATAACACCCTGCCTACCATGTACTGAGTTTCTAAGCTTCTTAAAAAATCCTTTCAACGTCGTTTTATTTCGGCATCTAGTAAATGTTCTACTACTGTTTATCCATCCATTTAACTAGTTCACTTACTTGTATAAAGGAGTTGGTTATTAAATACTGTGAAAAAAACTTGTGAAACTCTGGTTTGAGTTACCGTACTTTTGGAGTGTGAAAATTTCTATTGAAGTTTTTGATAAACTACAATCAATTCAAAGACTAGTCTCATCCATCGACGGTTAAGATGTTTCTACACTTTATACAATAGCTCCACATAATTTGCTTAAATCCAAACTGAGACAACTTATTAAATGTTATTTTAAGTTTTCTGGTCTGCAGATCATTTGTTCGAACAAAAGAAAAGATTCTTCTCTAATTTTACCTACAATAAACATTGACCCTAGACATGTGATGGATAGGGAATAATACATGGCAAAATCCGTATCACATGCCGTATCATCCCGAGTTACCAATATCAGCACGAGGGCCTCTGGCACATTTTATCGAAAAATGACAATTTTGACCAATTTTGACTACTTTTTCTCAAGAGAGAACATTTATATGGGAGGTCCAACGCATCTGTACTAACAAGTTGGTAAATTATCTAATTGGTTCTTGTATGCGCTTTATATTTCCGGTTAGGAAAACCATTGGAAAATATGCAAAATTCCTCAGTGTATTTCTATGAAAACGTTCAAAACTAGCCTTTTCATGACTTAAAACTGTACCTACTGTGACATCATGGGGTCTAAATTTTGTATTTTTTTTTCTTTAGTGGGATCGAACTTTCAAACAATCAAAATAGAAATAATTCGATACAACTTAAAAAAAATCACCGAAATCATGGGCCAAATCGGCCCCTTATCGCACCTTGTCCTCTCATCCTCAAGATCTACCGACAACCGATTCATTGATATAACCCCAACCACAAATACATAGACAAACAAAAAACTACTCACTAAAAACAAACCCCAAAATTATGCCTCTCCATATTTTTACTATCTACTAGTATACGACAAGTTTTGAACTATATCAATTAGAATTCCCAGTTTTTTAGCTCACCTGGCCTAAAAGGCCATGTGAGCTTTTGCCATCACTACGCGTCCGTCGTCCGTCGTTCTGTCTGTCCGTCAACAATTTCAAAAATCTTCTCCTCTGAAACCACTGGGCCAAATGTAACCAAACTTGATTTTAATCATCACCAGGGTATGGCTTCTCAAAATTGTGTTCGATTAGTCGGCTGGTCAAACGACATGGCCGCCATTGCTAAAAATAGAACATAGAGGTAAATTGCAGTTTTTGGCTAATAACTCGAAAACCGTTTCAGATATCAAAAATCTGACTGGAGTAAAAATGATCAGCATGATGAGATCTACCCACTGTGCAATTTTGAAGAAACTGAAAACCCATCCCGGAGTTATAGCCCTTTTTCCGTAAAATTTTCAAAATTTTAGCATTTTTTATTTTTTATTTCAAAAAGTGTAACAGATAGAGGTCAAGTGTAAATTGCAAAAATGTTCAGCATATCAAGATCTACCCACCCTGAAATTTTGAAGAAAATCCATAAACCCTTGAGGAGTTATTGCCCTTTTTTCACCGAATTTTTAAAATTTTCTTTTTTTTCGTCTTTTATTTCCAAAACTATAGAAGTGTAACATGATGAAATGTTTGCCATGCTGTGGCGACTTCAAAACTAGTGTTGAAATTAGTTCGTTGACCACCATTTTCAAAATGGCCGCCAAAAAAGGCGGGAAAATTCAACATTGTCCGATTTCAATGAAATTTGGTTTCCAGATAGATATTGATGTTGCGACTTCAAAACTGGTGTTGAAAATTGTCCATTGACTGCCATTTTCAAAATGGCCGCCAAAAAATGCGGGAAAATTCAACATTATTAGATTTCAATGAAATTTGGTTTCCAAATAGATATTGATGTTGCGACTTCAAAACTGGTGTTGAAAATTGGCCGCCAAAAAAGGCGGGAAAATTCAACATTGTTCAATTTCAATGAAATTTGGTTTCCAAATAGGCATTGATGTCGCGACTTCAAAACTGATGTAAAAAATTGTTTGTTGACCGCAATTTTCAAAATAGCCGCCAAAAAAGGCAAGAAAATTCAACATCGTCCGATTTCAATGAAATTTGGTTTCCAAATAGGTATTGATGTCGCAACTTCAAAACTGATGTTTAAAATTGTTCGTTGACCGCCATTTTCAAAATTGAGCCAAGAAGGCAGGAAAATTCAACATTGTCCGATTTCAATGAAATTTGGTTTCCAAATAGGTATTGATGTCCAAACTTCAAAACCAATGTTAAAAATTATTCACTGACTGCTGTTTTCAAAATGGCCACTGAAAAAGGCGGAAAAATGCAACATTATCTGATTTCAATTAAATTTGGTATCTAAGTGGATATTGATGTCACTACTTCAAAACGAGAGTTGAAAATTGTTTGTTGACTGCCATTTTCAAATGGCTGCCAAAAAAGTTGGAAGTCAAAAAAGCCCATCAAAGAAATGTAGAAAACATGATCAGACTTGAAATACAGTTCAAGATATTGGTGGTGTTCGAGCTACGAAAGTTTGAGAGACTGAAGATCAACTGTAAAACTTACAATGTTACCTTGATTGTGGCAACTGAAGACCAGGTGAGCGATACAGGCTCCTGGGAGCCTCTGATTATATATAATTGCATTTTTGTACGGGACAATGATTTCTGTGTTCATACAAAGCACGCCAATTAAAGAATAAATAATTTATCTTTAGTGTAGTGAAAATGGCCGAGTAATTACAATTGTTCAAAATTGACGACAAGTTATGAAATCAGAATGGTAAAATGTTTTGTGAGAATCGTCCATTTAAACATAATTAGCATTTTTGAAACGCGTTTTCAGGAAAAATCTACAGAAGTTTGATAAAAAATGAATAGTGGTGTAGTGGGTGAAAATTTTGTAATTATAGACTGCAGTTTGATGGTGACATATGGATCGGGCTTTATGGTAACGGAACACACCTGACATGGCAAAACATGCACAATACTTTGACATTCACAGATTGGCAGGCGGGGACTGACTTGCCACACCCAGGTGGAGACATCGCCACTATTTTGAACAAAACAACCCTGACATGGAAACAACATTTAAAAACAGATGTAGCTGAACATATACTCTGTCAACGTAAGTGCATCATACTATATGATTAGTCAAAAAGAGAATATGTTACAATCGCTTGTTTCTTGTCTCTTACATTTCAGGTATATGCCTTATCCAGTAAATCCTAGATTTCGTTTCTCTCTTGCAAGATGATTACCCTGTCGACCACCCAGTCTTACACTTTAGGGAGTTTAGGTGGACATGTTCATCTAGTATCCCAAGGATATGTAACTAGTAAAATACCGAATTAAGTTACTGTGAATTTAGGTTCTGCATATGACCATTTCGACAACTTATGTCTCTTCATTGCAGATCAAATCTAAACATCTGTTGACTGGATTATAAGATTGGAATGTTGGTAAACTGCGTTTCCCTGTTCTATGCATGAATGATTACAAGTACATAGATGTTCACATTTAAAGCCAAGTGATATACAATTTGTCATTTATATGCTTTAGTGAACAAAAAAGTTGAGATGGAACTTACTATACAAAACTTCTGTTGTAGATAACTACTTAGTCAGAGATATTGCCACGGCTTATACCTCTGCGAAAATTGGATGTCAAATGTATGCATTAGACCTTGCAGTTTTACCTACAGACGAGGTGTTTACCATCGCAAAATACGCAATACAACACCAAATGTAAGTTTACAGTTTACAGAACTGGGATCTATCTCATATTGAATAAACTATTAACTCCATTATCATATACATTATGTTTCATAAAATTCGTTTGCAAAACCTCATGCAAAACTGGGTTATAAATGTCATTTTACGTATAAATTGAGGGAAAATATCCTTTAAATTTAGGCAGTGGTTATTTTGCCGGCACCGGCAAAATAGCCCATCAGACTATTTTGCCGGCTCCGGCAAAATAGTCTGACAGGATATTTTGCCGGCATTGCAATACCATTTATTTATTTCTCATGTATTTTTCCCTTGTTTCCCTTTTTGTGGGGCGGTCTTGAAGAAAGTACTACAATTATTGAAAGTACTACAATTAAATATGTATATTTAAAAAATATACACAAGTATTTTACATTCTAAAAAGTTTAAATTGTGCAAAAAGATATATTTTTTTGTATAAAAAATCGCACTGAAGATCATATAAAACCAATGTAAATGCATAAAATGCACGAAATATATATAAATAGATAAAGCAAACGACTTTTATCAATAGGATTGAAGTCCATTTATATTATATATATAAAATTATTACAAAAAAGAATAAAACAAATGTACAACTCCTAAAAGTTAGGAAATAAATAAATTATACTTTTGATTTAACATTGAACAGAACATTATTTTCTACTATTTCAAACATAAAAGAAATCTAGATGATTTGTCAGTTCAGTTTTTGAACTGTTAAGTAGCTGTATAGTCTTGCTTTGGGTAAAGACAGATATACCTAGCAAACAGGAACCAAACTTCGTCACAATAGTCCTTGGTAGGTCCCTTTCAAATATTTTGATTTTTTATGGCCGCCAACAGGGAACATAGTTTAACATAGGAACCTATGGAAAATGAAATTAGATCTTCTCCTCTGAAAATAGTGAGCCTAATGAACTAATTGGGTCACAACAGTCCTTTACTGGATCACTTCAAAGTTTGTGAGTTTTATGTTGGTACCTCATCCAAGATGATTGCCAGCGGGGAACATAGTTTATCATAGGACCCTATGTGAAATACATGAAAAGATCTCTCCTGAAATTTCTTTAACAATTTCATTTAAGGTTTAACATGATAGTCCATGGGTGACCCTCTTCAAAGTTAGGGATTTTTATGTTTATATCTCATCCAAGATAGCTGTAAGCAGGACATAGACCAACAAATGACCCTATGGAAAATGCATTCAAAAATCTTCTTTTTTGAAACTCCTTGGACTATTTTAATTAAATTTCATCACAAAAAAAATCATTGGGCATTATTTTAAAGTTTCTGATTTTGTGTTCATACGTCATCAAAGATAGCTGTAAGTGGGGGATATAGTTCAGCATAGGACACTATGTGAGCAATACAGGCTCTTGGGAGCCTCTTGTTTTATTATATATATATTTTTTTAATTTTAAGTACAAGTACAAAATGTTTTGACATTTGAGTACATGGACTATATGGACTCTAAAGGTCAAGTCCAAAGTACGTCCAATATATGAGGTAAACGTCCGGAGCCCAAAAAGGGAGAGTTATGCCCTAATACAAAAAAGTAAAGCATTAGCTAAATCAAAGGCAGACAAAAAGTGTTTTAAATATATATTTTGGAAAAACTTCATACATAATATGATTCATCCCCTTCATTCATATTTCATTCAATTTATTATGTAAAACTTAATAAAAGCCAAATGTGCGTATCGATTTTTAGTTGAAATTAAGTTATTAATTATTTCTACTTTTCGTCATATAACTCATAAAAACTTATAAAACTAGTGCCGGCAAAATAGCCTGGGAGACTATTTTGTCGGAGCCGGCAAAATAGTCGCGGCTTAAATTTAATCAACACCTTTTAATACTAAATAAAAAATCTAATTTTAAAAACTAAATTTATTTACTTTAGGTCAGGTGAGGTTTTACCATCACCTGTCTGTCCAATCTTCAACGATCTTGGAAACTTTTATTTCGACACTTCATCAACATAATCACGTTGGTAAAATGCTCAAAATCAAGGACCCTTGTTTAAGGATTTGATCGGAAATATACCTCTTCTGCACATAAACTTGTAAAGCTAACAGTGCTAACTAATTCTCCACACAAGAAAAAACTCAATGATCTTCAATGGGTGATTTGAAGTAATTCAAAAATATTTTCTTTTTGTGTTCTAAATTGACCATTTGGTGAACCAGTTTGTTGTGGTTCTAAGAAATTTTCAAACTGGAGGGCCCCGATGTTTTAAAAACTTCATAAACATCTTTATTTATTTAGTTCCTAACCAAATTTTCTGTGAAACGAGATGGCATATGACCGCGGCGCTAGTCCTAAACCCGACTTTAGTCTGTGTCTTGTCTGTTTTCTAGTTAGTTAACTTTATGTCTGTAGGAGTCTAGGATGATGTTTATTTCGCTGAACTTAATTACTCTTTATTTAGGGGCCGACTCCGACCTGCCGTTGGGTGTGGGGTNTCCTCACCGTTCATTGAAGATCTTATGGTGGCTTTGAGTTGTTGTTGCTCCTCTTTGGGTCGTTGTCTCTTTGACATATTCCCCGTTTCCCTTCTTTTTCTATTTTCCATTTATATATGGATATTCCTGGGTGGTGGTTGTGCTTTTACGGCTACCAGGGGTATTGCGCCATGTGTTCTTATCGTCGGATACATATTCCTAACACATATATATTTATTTGTGTGTTGTAAATTTGGCGAGATTTGATCGCTGTTGCTCAAGTTGATTACTTTGTCCGTTTAATATTCATTGACATTCATATTTGTTAATTTTACAAATGTTACATAGGCATGCGAGCTCGTTGGTTTCATTTTAAGCTGTAGATTATTCAATGAATGCTGTTAATATATTTCCTTTTATACTATAACAGATCAACAAACAAGGATCTTTGGATAGGACTGACATCAGATGGGTCAAACTTTAAATGGAATAATGGATTACCTTTAACTTTTTCTTCATGGGTACCAAACTCACCCTCAGCTGTATCCACAGATCTATATGTTGAACTAGATGGCAGTGCAGGATATAACTGGAACAACAGACCAGCATCTGAACTTAATATATATCTTTGTCAGTGTATGTATGATATTGTTTTACTTTTATTGAACTTATAATTCTGTCAGCTTTGAAAATTTCACAACATCTTACAAAAATAGAACAAATGAGTTGATGAGTAGAATCCCTGGTATTTTAATAAGATTCACCAAATAATCTGTTCAGTCTATAATGCAAAATGAAAATACATGAAGTATCGAAGTAATATTCTAATCCTTAGCAAATAAACATTTTATGTCATAATATGATATTAAACAAGACTTCTTGGACAGACAATCAACAAGGGTGTCCCTTTTAGTCTTTCAGATTGAAATATAAGTTTTCCCCATGCAAAGTAAAAATTTGAATTACAATATTTGATATAAAAATGCAATTTAGACAACTCGCTATATCAGTAGAGTGCAAAACTTTAAAATATGTGCATTACAACCACTACAAAATGGGTCACTAAATGAAATTGTTACATATTTGCACAAAAGCAAATCAAAACTAAGCAAATTTAAATGTGCTTGTTAAGACTAGAAAGTTATTTGTGTTGAATAAAATAGTGCTCGTTATGAAATATTTTTTCTTGTCGTTCAAAATACTGTTTTAACGGAATAAAGCTAGATATTTTTAATAATATTATTGTTTGAAAAGAAATACAATAGTATTCATATAATAAACTTATTTGTCCGATTTAACAGGTACATAGATATCACACCGAAAAAAAATTTTGGCTTACATTAGTACAAGAGTTAACTGCTTATATCTTAATTATAGTGTACACATAATATATAATAGAATTCATTTCAGTTCCAACAAGTAATATGTACCCAATTACAAAAGATATGGAAGGCACAATCAGTTCCACACAAGAAAACAATGGAGGTACTTATAATAATGGTTTATAAAACAGAATTCTTGCGTCCTTGTATACCGAGCGAATGACAAACCATGAGTCTGATTGGTTTATTTATATGCAGTAGTTATAGTTTAGCAAAAACAAAGCCAAATACGGGTTACAAGACGTAAAAACTATATATACACTGAAGTGGCTTAAATCATGATACCAAAGAAATGAAACTAAACAATGAAAATGGGAAAGGCAAGTGAAAACATGCGGACAAAACGGGGTCAAAATGATGATACACAAATGTGACAAACAAGTAAAACAAGTACATCTATAAAAGATAAAAAAATATAACTTCACCCCTGTCCCAAATAAATAAAATAACAATAAAAACTTAGTATAAGGTAATGCGTTGAGATGGAGTACATTTGTTACAAAAGGGATAAATGTCACAAACGGATGACAAAAGAAAAACTGCGCCTATTGGTTTCAGGAATATGTCAGAAATGATACGTGCAACGTTAAGGGATTAACTTAGTCGTGACGATCATTATATTCCTCCATGGAAGTATTTAAATGCTATTTCATATCATTGGTATGACTACCTCTGTGTCAAAGTTGAACACGCAGGACAAGAAGATCCTAATAATGATAACAGGATCTAGTATAAAATATCAGCTTTGAAGTCCGTGGGAGTACATTTTCCTGAAATTGTGCTGAAAATCTCTATCTTGGCTGAAGTACAGAGTATCTTCAGTTCACGGCTACTACTTTACAAGTCACATATTTTCGTCTTTCTGCATGTCCATTTATTCAATGTGATTATTCTAATGTCAAATGTGAAGGATCTGTACGGTTATTCTTTTTTCTCGCTTTAATTGAGTTAACTGGATAGAAGTTATATGAAAAGGCAACAAATCATATGTTTTTCAAACAGTGGTGATTACTACTATTCAATCATTTTTGATATACAGTGGTATTCACGGGATCAGATTAAGAGGGTTCGAACCACATAGTTTAGATGAGGATAGTACTTGCATGAAATAGCTCCTTTGTGAGAAAATTTGGATCGTGCATATGAACTAATATATATCTTTAATAAGTGCCATATCAATAATATTCAAAGTTATGAACCTTTCTTTTATTATTCAAGACACTTTAATTCTTGCAAATACCTTAGACTATTCCAACTTTCTTTTGTTTCTTCTTTGATCTTTAATTCTCTCGATTTTGAGGCACTTTAACTAATTATTTACCTAAATATATTTACTTACCCAAAACTATCTACCTAGAATAAACAATCAATTTTCATGCAGAAAAAAATTCCCATACCTAGCATCGAATTTGTGCTACGTACCTGAAATAACAAGATGGCCAAACCAATGATAAACCCACGTGACCACTGGTGACGGATAGTAAAATAATAATTCTAAGTAAACTTATAATAAGTTAAAGTCGACCTGTACTCACAACTTAATCAATATATATGTTGTGTACAAGTTGCAAGTTATAACATGTACACTATTTTTGAACATGTTTTAATTTGTATGGGCCAAAGATACAAGTTATAACATGTACAAATTTTGCCTGTACATGTTATAACATGTACAAAAATATGGCAAATTTTTATTTCAACTTGTACAATATTAAAATAAATTCTTGGATATTATTTTATCAATAGAAGAGCAAATTTTTAACAGGTAATAACAGGTAATGTAACTATTATTATATATTATTCGTAAATAATAGAATAGAATAATGATTTACAGACATACATTTAGTAATCTTATTTGTTGTTGTAAGTTCTGGAAATAAAAGTACACTAAAGTTGCACACTTTCATTTTCCTGCATTTACACTTTCCTGTCTTACAATCCTCTTTAAAATCTACAAAGCATGTGTTTCTGTCCGCCACTCAACGATAGTTTTCCATCTGTCTTACATTACATTCGATCATTGGAAGATCAGAAATGTCAAGTGCTGTCTTTGGAGATCAAATTCGTTTTTACTAAGATACCCTTTATTTTTCTAATCTATGTCCCTATCTTAGATGAACCATGATAATAATTTCGAGAATAACTCCCCTTAACCCAATTAATCAGTTACGTTGGACCCTTTTATTCTGATGGATTCGGCAAGATATCAACATTGTCACCAATTTGTAATACTGCTGAAGTAGATAAACCAACCCTCAGGTCAGTTCTAAATAATTCTTTAACTACTTATCAGATCAGGAGATGTGTTGCCAATTTTTGAAACAGAGAAAGACTTACAGAATTTTAGGAGTCTCTGTCCATTGAAACTGATATGTATGTTGTTTCTGGTTCAGAGTTTGTTCCTTGTACATTGAATCAACCTTTCCTTGCCTCACAAATGAACAATTTTGTAAATGAAAATCCTGCTTTATAAAGACCCAGAATCGCTGACTATGGACATAAAATCAAAACATAACTTTTTTGGATTAAATATTGGTTAGAATGTTATTTTACCTAATCTACCAGTAGATAATTTTGATATTGTACAAGTTGAAATCAAAATTTTTCACATTTTTGCACATGTTATAACATGTATACAGTCAAAATTTGTACATGTTATAACCTGTATCTTTTGGTAATACAAGTTATAATTTGTACAGAAATTTTGTACAGTTTATAACATGTACAAAATTACAACTTGTACACAACATATATAATCATATACTAGTTTAACAAAATGTGCACAATTATAATGGAGATATAAGTTTATAAACACAATGATGGATACAATGTTTTACAGGTGATTTTCTACAGAGAACTTTCTTCAAAGGAGAAAATATAGTGCCGGACATCCCCCCTTATTTTGAAGAATTGACAAGATCTCGATTATACTGTGCACGGAAGTGTTTAGAAGATAATAGTTGCTCTGCATTTGTATTCGCTGGTCTGGCATGTTCATTGTACAGTAGTGACAATCTTAACATTGTCAGTATTGGAAGTGATACATTTACATAATAGTAACGTTCAGCAGTATTTAATTCTGTCAAATGGTGTTGCAGCTTAATCTAGACAAAGGTGTTTGCACGATCTATGCTAGTTAATTAAGTCAAGTTGAAGCCTGATTAAAAGACGAAATACTTAATAAATACGTTCTAGTATTTGTAGAGATTTTGTCTCATTTGCATTTACTCCATATCCCTTCATTGTTAGTGAGCTTTTGAATCGTCTGTAGTAAAACATAACACCAAAGAACTCAAACAGACTACTGTCATACACTACAGTGAAATGAGCTACCACTAAAAGTGCTGTTTAATTATGTAAATTAATTCAGATTTGTTTCATTTCTTATATTTTGTGGTAACTCATTCCATATTTTAGTAGCAGAATAAAGAAAATCTTTATACCATACGTACTACTTTTTACTAGTTGGTATATCAACTGTGTTGCTGTACCTAAAGGAAAAATTTTCATTTCTTTATATTAATTAGATCATGTAAATAAGATGGATTTTGTCCATTTTGCTTTAAAAGTTTCAATTGTAACTAATTTTAATCTGTGCACTTCTATTGATATCAATTTAGATTATTTCGATGAATCATCATATGAACTGGTATGATCATCGTACACAAAAGTCTTTCCTGTATTTTTCCTTTTTACCTATATTTTTCTTACCACAAAAATACCTTCTTATAGTACAATAATTAAGATTTGATGAAATAAATGAATAGTATACTGTAATTCCTAACAACCTTATTTAAAATATTTCCTACGTTTCAAAACATTTAAGTTGCCTAGAAGCCTTTTTACATGTTTTTTTATATATGGTTATTAATCTACCTGTATTGGGTTTTTTTATTCCTAAGTTTATTAAACTATAGGGAAATGAAATGGAAAAGAAAAAGGGGAGGTTTCTGTACCCATAAACCGGTTTAACGCTATCGCTAGCTTTTGCTAGTGCTCGGCCATGCTGAGTTCCTATCGTTATGTTAGTCTCTGGTCTGGTATGTATGTTTTTTTCTAGTTCAGTAACTCGTTGTAACACCAAGAAAGTTTACGTCATTTTACAGTTATATGACATGAGTGAGTTTGCAAAGCAAAATTTCCCCGTGCTTTTCAAGTGAAAACGGCCATTGTTCAAAACATTCAATAGAATTCATTTCTTGTCCAATTTGTATATTTTTGATATTGCTGTAGAGAACTTGACCAGCAGCGTCTAAGTGTAACTTATAAATAATTTTATGCTCTATAGTTTCTATATTGTAACGATTTAAACATGTCTACAAATTCACAACGTCAAGAAAAAAGCTATATATTATATAATAAATTGAGATGCTAAAACATTCAATCTGTATTTAAATAATCACAATTAGAAAACAACTGAACATAAAATGATTTCTTATTTACGGAGAAGCTGTTGGTTGAGCCCTCTTTAGCAGTATAAAAAATCATAAAATCGGACAACAAATAAATTCTAGAGATTTTTCTAAAAACTATTCGTTTTTACTTGAAATGCACACGGAAATTTTGCTTTGCGAACTCACTCATGTCATATAACTGTACATCTATCCTATTGACAATCAAATTAAATTAAATATTTTTTTATTTTTATTTTTATTTTTTTTGCCAACGCCAAAGTTTTTCTGGATTGGCTTTCAAAAGAATATAATCAAAGCAATCCAGCTTCTTTAAGATATCATTTTCTAAATTTGAATAAAATTATTAACATCAAAGTCGGCATTCGAAAGCGTGTTGTCATAAGTATATTTATAGATGGTACTATTATCTACAGCATAAAGTTTATCATTAACAAAAATGTTAAAAAGTACAAGCCCAAGAATGGAGACGAGAGGTACAATGCTTTTCCTCCGATATTTGCTTTTCGTCCGACAATTTTGCATTTTATTCGAAACTTTTGCGAATAGTCCGAGCCCTTTTGTCCGATTTTGCCTTCGTCCGGCAATTTTGCTTTTCGTGCGATTTGTTTTTTGCGTTTTGTCCGATTCGCTTTTTGTCCACAAATGTTGCTTTTTATGCGATATTTTTGCTATTAGTCAGCCGATTTTTGTTACTTTGACAAATAATTTTGCCTTTTTGTCCGATAAGTACAAAAAGCTACACAAATATAAAAAAAACAATTGTTCTAAGCGTGGCAATCTTTTCACGGATGTGGTGAAAAGTCATAGTCGGTGTTTGTTATTTCAGTAATAAATCTTGCAACTACTAATATCTCATCAGCGAAATAGAAACAATGTAACTCAAAATATAGGTGAATGCAGTATATAATATTAGATTGCTTACTGTAATACCTTATCCTTACCATAACGAAATATGTATACATTTGTATTGTTGCAGATGGTT
>MJUU01069852.1:34665-45797 GCA_002080025.1 Modiolus philippinarum | reverse complement strand
ATGGTAAAAAACAAGCAAAGGAACAACGCTTTTATTGTTGTTCTTCATCTTAAGGTAAATTGACCTCAGGAGGTCAATTTACCCTAATGTGTATTTATACAAAGTATCATGCTAATAGCATACATCCTTCACAGAAATAAAACTTCAACCTTAGGGTAAACCTCATAATACCCCCCCTTTTTTCTATGATCAGTGAAGTATGAAGTTGGTAGCCAGGATAAATTTTTATTATGATTCCCTAATGTGTATTTATACAAATTATCAAGATAATAGCATACTTCTTCCACAGAAAAAAAAAACTTCAACTTTAGGGTAAACCTTACAATACCCCCTTTTTTCAATGATCAGTGAAGCATGAAGTTGGTAGCGTAGCGGGGATAAATTTTTATTATGATTTTTGTTTAATTATACCCTTATGTGTATTTATACAAAGTTTCATGCTAATAGCGTACATCCTTCACAGAAAAAAACTTCAACCTCAGGGTAAATCTCATACTGTATAAAAAAGCTCTAAACTAGAGGAGGTCAATTTACCTTAAGCACAAAGTAGACAGTGGGGAGTATAGGTGAGTCCCTACTATGTGTTAGAAACTAAGACAAAATCTGTAACAAGTGCAACAGAAGGAAAATTAGGTTCCTCGCAGCAATTATAATAATCTCGTGCACCATGATCCTAAAACATCAAATAGAGACAGTTTAAAAGAATTTGAAGAATAGAGACAGTTTAAAAGAATTTGAAGTATCAGTAAATTTAGCATCAACTAACAGCGCCTTTCTGTTGATTGGAGGGGACTTCAGCCTACCAGGATGGAATTGTTCGACAAAAAATAGCACACCCAGGGCACCATTACCAACTGACAGATACCGGTATCCTAGATGATAATGGACTAACACATATGGTGCAAGAGCAAACCCAAAACAATAACACCTTAGACCTGATAATTACAACCTGTCCAAGCAGAATGATGAGAATATTAGTAGATGTGATACCAGGCATCGCAGATCATGATGCTGTATTTGCAGAGATGAACACAAGTTTAATCAAAAACAACCAAATACAACGCCGAATCAAACTGTATAAGAAGGCAAAATGGGACAGTCTCACAGAAAATATAAAGATACTCCAAGAACAATACAAGGAAGAGTACCAAGAGTTCAAACCTTGTTCAAAGAGGGCACAGAAAGCAGTATGAACCTACACGTACCAACCAAAATATGCAATAAAAAAGACAAAAATCCCTGGATAATGCATGAAATAAAACAACATATAAGACGTAGGGACAGAGCTATATATTTAAAAAGAAAAAGAAAACAGATAACAAAATACCGAAGTTACAGTAAGTTTAGTTTCTGCATATGCGCATTTTGACAACTTTTGTCTTTTTAGTGCAGATAAAATCTAAACGTTTGCAAACTGATAGAGAAAAAAAAACAATATACCGGTAATCTAAATGTAAAGCCAAAATCAGCAAAGGATAGAGCTTTGCATTAGGGAGATACTCCTACGTTTTCAATAAAATTTACAAAAATTTAGATCATCCAACTGATGTCGACAGATTCAAAAAGCTAAAACAGGTAGTCCACAGAAAACTACGAAAGTCACACTGGAAGTACATCGAAGATATAGTCACATCAGAAATAACTGAGGACATTAAACCATCATCACATCCAAAAGATTTTGGACTTGCATCAGGCACAAAAAGAACGACAAAACCGGAGTGGCACCACTGCATGAGAGGAAATTGGAAACTAGAAACAGATCCAATTGACAAGGCAAACATACTGAACGAACAATTTAATTTTTTCAGCACCTGAACCAATCAGCCGTAGAGAATTCCAACAAAAAAGGATTTATGACAGACCCATTAGAAAGATATCCAGATAGCGACAAAATTGTCATCACTTATGTAGAAAACTACTCAAGAACCTTAATCCACACAATGCAGCTGGAAACAGGAAAAATACAAAATGACTGTCGTTCTACAAACATTACACCAGCTTTCAAAAATGCTCCAGTGAACTACAGGCCAATATTACTCCCATGCATATGATGTAAGATCCTAGAACATATTGTAACAAGTAACATCATGGGGCATGCAGAAGCAAATAATATACTGTATCCACTACAGCACGGGTTCAGGATTAAAATATTGTATGAAACACAACTATCGGAATGCAAAGACGACATCACACATAATCTAGAAAAGGGAAAACAAACGGACATCCTGGTACTGGACTTCTCACAGTCTGCTACTACACAAGTTACGTCACTATGGCATTCCAAATGATAAAATATTAAGTTCGGACTATTAATGTAATATTACTAATTATAAGAAAGAAACTGGCCTTCACGAATGAAATATATCAAATTTGTCTCAAACAGGACAGAAAACAAAATCACAGCATTGTCCGCCAAATTTCTAGAATGGAAAAGTACAACAGAATAGAAGCGCCAAACTACGGGGACCAATAGAAATCGAGAAACGTACGCTTAAATGAACCATGGAACGAATTTAGAAAATAATACCCACAAATCGAAATAGACAAAAACCTCTTTCAAAGTAGGTTACGTCGGTAAAATACTAAATCATTATAAATTAAGTAAATTGTTATTACAATCTAAAAACTGATAACGCTGAAAAATACAGGCTATCACATACTCCCCCAGATGTATAATGACGTCCCATCATTACTGGTCAGTTTAGGCTCGAAGTATATCAAAGATTGTCTTTCCTGCATCATCCTGTATATTCTGGAAAAGTTTTGTTCCTGCAAGAGATGGGATACAATGTATCTTCTTGTACCATTTTCTTTCACGTGCCGGTTCAATGATGAACTGCAACAGATCATACGTTCCTGATCTTATCCATGCTTGCCACACTTTTCGTTCTCGGTTGGACCGTCTCACTGGTCTGGTACAGATGAAGTAGACTCATCATCAACAGGGATTTCTTACTGTTGATTATCTTCATCATTCTGCGAAACGCTAGAACTGCTGTTGACTGACTCTGTCCCATCTTATCCGCCAACTTCTAATTCTGTATCAGCAGAGTCCTCCTATTATGATATGTCTGCGGTAATGGTTGAATCACTGTCATCATTAGTTGCAGGCTCCGCTAAAACTACCTCCAGTGGTTCTTCATAAGATAAATCCCCGTCTGCATAGGTAACTGGATCGGTAACTACTTGTGGTCCAACTGGTTGGGTGATAGGTGGTCTCTTGACTCGTTGTTTCGGTACTGGTCGTGCTGTCTCTCGAAGGTCTCCAACGGAGAGTAAAAGGTTTTAGTGGAGTTTCCTTTTCCTGCCTTCACTGTTCTCTTTCTGCACCGTGAATACTTGTATATCGCTGTTTGGTTGATTTAGCACAAGGTATTAAGCGACTTGCTCCCACTTATAAATCCGCCAGTTTTTGTTTGCCTTCAACATGGGCAACGATCTTCACAATGACAAGGTCTCCTGTCTTAAGGATGGCTTCACGCACTCTGGTGTCGTAGCTTCCCTCTGTCCTGGAGGCTTCAACTGTTACCTTGTGGGCGTGGTCCAAACGGTCATTCATGTCCTTGATGTGACTGGTTCCCATGGCTTCCTTACGAATACCGAATGCAATATCTACTGTTAATCTCGGGTTGCGGCCAAACATTAAGAAGAAAAGAGAGTAGCCCATGGAATCATGTCTGGTGCAGTTGTAGGCATGAACGAAGGGTCCAACGTATGCTTTCCAATTCTTCTTAGCTGTTTTGGGTCAAGTGTTCCTAGCATACCCAGCATTGTGCAATTACACGTCTCGCACATACCGTTCCCATGTGGATGGTAGCTTGTGGTACGTGATTTCATAATTCTTGTCAGAATTCCGAGTTTCTTTATGACCTTCGACTCGAAATTTGCACCTTGATCGGAGTGTTGTCGTTCCGGTATCCCATAGAAAACGATGTAGGGGTTAAAGGTGGCCTCGGCTGTTGTTCTAGCCGTCTGATTCCTGGTAGGAATAGCCTGTGCGAACCTAGTAAAATGGTCCGTGATGATGAGGATATGGCACAGTCCTCCCTTGGATGGTTCCATGATAAGGTAATCGGTGCACACTAACTGCAAGGGCGATGTAGTCTCGAGAATGACAAAAGCAGCACCCTGGCTTCCGTCGAGTACATCGGTCGCAGCGTGTTATTAATTCCTCAACATCCTTCGCCATTCTATGCTGGTAGAACTTGTCGGCATCAATATGCAACTCATACGAAAGGGTGCAGTAGGCAAATCCAAGTATCGGTGATGAGTTAAGATGTTCTTTCATCGTGGCGAATGCTGTGTCCTGTTCATACTCCCAATGCTAGTCTCGTTTCTTCGTTGTCTTGGCTTTGGACTTCTTGTCGGACGGTTTTGACATGAGTCCATCAGATGTTTGCTGATCTGGCTCAAGTTTTTTGTGAAGCGACGATAATGTCCGAGGTATCAAAGATATTTCCTAACATCCTCTGGTGATGTTGGTTTCGGCCATATATCAACTCTGTCGGTCTTCGTGTGGTCTATTTCAACTCCATCATCTGACATCAACAGACTCGCATACTGCAATAGCATTCAAACTTTTTATTTTTCCACCATTTATACAATCCTTCTACATAATAAACATAAAACGCTTAAGTGCATGCTAGGGGCCTTCATGATCTCGCGTGAGGGGTGAATATTGTTCACCTCTGGTTGAAGACCCTCGGGCGACATCAAGATGTAGACAGGAATAAAAGCCCTGTCCTTGATAAACCGGAGTTTTCTATGTATCGTGTGCGTTTTTGTCACATGTACATTCACTCCATATCCTTTCATTTTTCCTATTAAAACAGTAATTTCCGATCTGATCTACCAAAAACGGAGAACGCAGGTATTCCTATTTGGTAGTAGGAAAAGATAAACATATTTTGTTAAGAGCCACACTGATTCACACTGATTCAAACAAGAAATACACTGAAAATGACGTGAAAAAAATGCTTGAATTTTTGATCGACAACATTTTTGTTGAATGTGCAGGCCACGTTTTTCAACATACAATAGGGATTCCAAATTGTGCGCCACTTTTAGCTGACCTTTTCCTTTTTTCGTATGAAGCAAAGGGCTAATACAACAGAAACAAAAACAACTAGCCCGTAATTTTAATTTCAGCTTCAGATATATACACGATGTACTTTCTCTTAATAACCCAAGATTTAAAGAATATTTACCCCAGTAAACTTGAAATTAAAGAGAACCGATACAATCAATTCTGCTTCATACCTTGACGTTTTGTTATACATTGAAGAACAAGGACGTCTGAAATCTAGGTTATATGACAAGCGTGATAATTTTGACTTTCCAATTGCGAACTTTCCCTTTCTCTGCAGCAATATACCTACCTCCCCAGCATATGGAGTGTATATTTCACAAATAATTCGTTACTGTAGAACGTGCAGTTCATACAGTGACTTTGTCCAAAGAGCAAAAGCACTGTCAGAAAAAAATTGCTGAGTCAGAGATATGTTCAGCCCTTGTTACTTTCGTCCCTTCAGAAATTCCATGGGCGTCACCACGACATCATAGATAGATATGAAAAGTCAGTGTCACAAATGAAAACTGACATTTTCAGCTAGATTCACGTCCTCCCGGTTTTTACATTACCGGTTTTGACTTTACCCTGGATTTACCCACTGACAATGTAACGAGTGTGGTATACAGAGCTGGATACGCTTACCCTTCCTGAGCACCTTGTGTCACTCTGTTTTTGAGAGTTCACACTGTTAGTGCTTTAGTTTTTTGTGTTGTATATGTAGTGTAAGTGTGTTTTGTGGGCATATAGTGTCTTTGGTCTTCTTATTACTGGTGTTCTTGCTTTTGCCTTGTCTCTTTATTTTGATTTATGTAATCTTGTGCTTTGTTCCTTCGGATTTCTACTGCCGTTGTCCAACAAACTTCACCTTTCGGCTGAAGAAGAAACATTTCTTCGATGCGAGCTTCAGGTAGGCTTGTCAAATCCCCTCTAAGACCAGTCGTAGGTTCTCGAGATGTTTCTCGTATGCCTTAACAAAAACTATGATGTCAGGGATAAAGACACAACAGATCTTTAGATGGTAATCGGAAAGAGCAGTCTCCATCAGTCTTTGGAAAGTAGCCGCGCTGTTGCAACATCCAAAAGGCATCCTGGCATACTCAAAGAAGCCTTGCGGTCCCAGTGTGAATGCATTCCTTGTGTGGCTCGCAGATTTCCACCTGGTTGTACGCCGACTTCATGTCGACGACTGAAATAAAGGTACTTTCTCCAAGACAATCAAGGAGGTCTTCGATTCGGGGTACCCTGAAGCTGTCTTGGTGTTGATGTTGAGTTGTCTTTAGTCCACGCATAACCTCGGGCTGTTATCTTTCTTTCGAACAAGCACAAAGTTCGAAGCAAAGGGCTGTTGGACGGTCAAATAATCCCAGCATTCAATAGCTGCTTGAGATGAGCTCTGACTTCCTCATAAGCTGACGGTGGTACACGCCTATACCTCAGTTTGAATGGCTGTTTCGTCTATCAGGTCAATGCGGTGTTGCACGACATCGATATGTCCAACAACCTCTTCAGCTGTTGAACAGATGTCCAAGTATGACCTAGAGTCGAAGACCTTGGTCGAACTGATAATTCTGCTGAACTCCATCTGTTCCATAATGTTGGGTGCGTGTTCTTCGGGTGGTTGTGTGTTGGTCTGGAAAGATACAGGCTGAAGTTCACAGATGACAGCTTTGTGTGGAATGTTGATGGTGCGGGTTGTGATGTTGGATACGGTCATATGAATGGATCCATTCTGTTTATGTCTGTAGTCAAGAAGTGCTGGCTCAACATCAAAATCCTCGTATCCTCTGGCTATTGATGTATGCAACATGGCAGTTGTACTGTGATATGGTATCAAATTGTCAAGGTACACTGTGACTGTCAGGTAAGAGTTTGGTGGTACGGTGATACTCTTGCCTTTTCCAATCCTGATAATTCCTAGTCGGGAGTTGTTCTTGTGAAGTTCCTTCTCCCTTAGTAGGATACAGCGAAAGGTGATGTTCCAAGGTATAGTCAAGCTGCTGTTCTGAAGAAATCGTTCACCATGATCATCCTTAATAGTACCAATGATGTTGGTAAAGGTATTGGTTCCCAGTAAGAGTGGTACGTTGTCGTTATATCTGATGTCTGATGTTACTAATACAATGCAGGGGTGTACGCTAGAGTGTCCAGGTATCTCTAATTCAATCTCTGTGTCTCCAAAATATGGTAACTGTTGAACATCAGCGCATTCTATGTCCAGTAAAGTTTCCAGTTTCTGCGGCGGTGTAGTGATCTGTTGCTAGAAAAACTCTAGCTGATGGTGTATATGGTCGAGCCTGTGTCCAAAAAAGCAGGTGTCAATTTCTTGTTCAGGTATACTTCTATCTCAGTCGGTGTTCGAAAAAATCCCGTCGGTGTTCTGTCAATGTTGTTTCTTGGAACTTGACATCTGGCCATGCCTATGGCCGTTCCCATTTCATAGGCTGTCGTCCGTTTAAATCTCTCCCTGAATGGTAAGTCTGACGTTACAGTCAGCTCTCATGTGGCCAAGCTGTCCACAACTCTAACATTGGACATCTCTTCTATTCCTCTGTGGTGGTGGGTCAGTGCATTGGCTCTGCCTCTGTGTCGTGGACCTGTAGATCGTCCTCGCCCTCTTGGTGGTTGCTGTCTAAGTTGGGATCGCCATTGTCGCTGTTACTGCTGGCGTTGCCTTGGTTGTGGTTGGTGATCAGACTCATAGGCAACTGTGTCATCTAATCTTTTAGTTTTGCGATCTCTGTGGCTTGCTCTATGGTCTAAGTGGTAGCTTTGCATGGTTGTGGCTTACTTCTAGATGATTACTCGCGTTGGACATGATCTCTCTCAATCTGTCATAAGGCAACGCGCAAACAAAGTCCTTCACAGTGTCATATTTGTGGCTATATATATCTTTCAAATATGCCTTGAGTCCAGTCCACAGCCTACAGTGCAGCATGCCATCATCACCTTGACGCTGAACTATTCCTATCTATATGGGCTTGCCAATGATGTACTCCAGGTGGCGGCCTCAAGCAGAGACACTCTCGTCTTCTCCTTGACGAGAACCATATAATTCTGCCATCAATTCCTGTTTCGTCTCTATGCTGCCATGGACACTGTCTACCTTCCGGAGGATGTCATCAACAGAGGCATCCAATTCCAAGCGCATGGCTACAAGACCTGCTTCTCCACGTAGAGATCGCCTAACAACATTCAGTACGGCATCCTCGTCGTATTGTTGGCTCATCAAGATGCGCACTTCGTGTCTCCACAGCCCATAGAAACATCTCCTGGCGTGGTGTCTCGACCAGAGAACCATGGTATCTTGGATGGATTCACCGTCATCATCTTGGCTGTCTTATCCTCTGGTGGAGCTTGAGTATTATAAGTGGCTTGAGTAAGTGGATGTGTGAGGTCGGGTTTTTGTTCCTCTTTCAGTTTCCCTTGCATCTTGAGGACTCCCATCATCCAGTTGGCCAAATTCTCTGGTGTATGAGCCTTCGGTTTCACTCCCACCGATGCAAATGTCTGCAGCATCTGTTATCTCCAGTAGTTGGTCCGTAGGTTGCTTAGTCAAATCCATCTCATCCTTCCCGTCTGGTGTCATATCTTCAGTAATAGACATTGGACTACAAGATAAATTTCTTTAAAAAGATAGAAATTATCTCGAAATAAAGTTTAAATCCAAATCTACAAATCAAATAAACTAGTACAGCTGAAAACAAAATATATTAGACACAAATAGATTTAAATGATTCTGATCAAACTACAATATAATGAAAATGTGTCTATAAATAACTCATAATTTCTGAAATATAATGGAATATAATGGAATAACTAAATATCAAACTTAATGTAAATTTAACTTCTGCATATGGCCATTTCAACAAATTATGTCTCTTCAGTGCAGATAAAATGTAAACATTTGGAAGCCCATTAACACAAAAGTGTTTAAAAACTGATAGAGAACAAATTACCAATATAATCTCATCAGCTCAGTCACTTCGGTTGAGGCCTTCGAAGCTCAAGTGTCACTGACGTACCAAATAGAAACCAGCAATTTATGTTTTTAACCATATGCGCACACCTGTCAAGGTACATGTTCAAAGAGTGAACAATATCGGAACAAGAAGATCCCGTTTCCTGCTTACTCAAAAATGACAATACGGGGCTTTTGAATCGTGTTCAATCCGATAACATATCGACTACTTTTATACGCATTAAATCAATACATTGAGAGGAAATCACTAAACTGATTTATAGATACTGCTGAGCTAAGGTTGATTTATTTTTAATCAATTTGTAGCGTTTCGGTTTTTTTTCGTCAAGTAAAATCTAGTTAAAAAATTGTCATATAGGGAAAATTATAAATGCACTTCAATTTCATAAATAGCTTGTTTTTATGTGGTATATATTTATTTTTTAATATATTTTAGAAATCCAGTTTTCCTTCTTACTGGTATCCGAGGCGATCTTTCCCGCCATCAATTACACGAGATATGCATCTCGAAAGTCTCGTATTCCGCATCCCGTCGAGACTCACTTTAATTTTTATCATGTTTTGTTCAAATTATTTAATTTAAGGCATTTTTTGCATACAATAATTTATTTTTAGTATCATTATGTTGTTAAAAAATCTATGTCATTTTGAAGGAATTTTTCAGAGATTTCCTGAAAACGCTGGAAATTTTAATGATTTCATGAAATATTTGTAACAGGAGGAGGGATCAGTGACCGACCAAATTTGACACCCGGGACTTGTAGTGGCCAGTACTTCGGCCCAGATTCGAATACACAGATTACCTGCTATCAGTTCATGGCTGAACAAAAACACAATCCCAACTTGACAGTTCAACATTTTAAAAACCAAATGGAAATGAAAAGTTAAACCAAAATAGTAATCCGCGTTGTGTTTTAATTTTAGACAAGCACTTCAAAACATATTGTCAGATTCCTTTGTTTCAAAAATACTCGGGTGGGCTCGATAGCTTGCCCTGTGAGTCAGTGTAATTCAGACTGAATTTTGAATGAGAGTAGAGTGATTGTCACTCCTCTCCATTCGGAGTAGAGTTTATTTGGCACACATTAAGTCCATGTCCAATAATTGAAAAACGAAAACAGTCCATTTAAAGGAGTTAATCACAGGCACATCCATTACAATTTGATCATCAATAGCCTCTTTTGGAACTGAAATTAAAAAGTATTTCCATTTGGACCATATCAGAAGTCCATCATTAGTACTAATAAGTATGGCAAGCCATATTTATCATATTTATTCAACTTTTCAGATATCTTATATATATTTTTTAGATATCTCCTATCTTTTACAAAATATCTTATAAAGTTTATAAGATATCTAATAAAATGAAGAGTTTATGAGTGTATAAGATATCTCATAAAATATATAAGATATCTTATAAAGTTTAAAAGATGTCTCATAAAGTATGTAAGATATCTTATAAAGTTTATAAGATAGCTCATAAAATTTATAAGATATCTTCGTATATCTTATAAACTTTATAAGATATCTTATAAAGTTTATTAGATTTCTTATAAAAAAGTTTATAAGATATCTCATAAACTTTATAAGATATCTTTTCAACTATATAAGATATCTTAAAATATTTCATAAATTATAAAATAAATAAGATATCTTGTAAAGTTTATGAGATATCCTCAATGGACTTCTGACCCTATATTTACTAGAGACATTTAAATACAATTAAATATCTCTGATATAACCTGGGACTAATATAATGTTATATTAGTCCCAGATATAACTAACTTCGTACACAGTGAGATAACTCCATCCAAAATAACCTCCCTTGTTTGTTACTCTTTAGCGTTAAATGGCGGGAAAGTTTTGTTTATCGAACTTGTCAGCAAAAAATGTGAACAGCTGATTGTGAAATAACATCAAGAGGTCTTGAGTAAAACAGAGAGGGTATATGTTCCTATGAGTTTACACAATTTAATTTACACAGTTTAGAATTGTACCATACAATATTGACTCTCTTTGTGTTACAAATAATTGACACAAGCACAAGAAACAATCTCTCCTTCTTATTTAGTATGTTTATAG
>MJUU01069852.1:4311-25964 GCA_002080025.1 Modiolus philippinarum | reverse complement strand
AGATAAAAATGTATCTTGCAGTAAGTTGTACATACATTTAAGTTTTTGATAGCAAAACATTGATGTTCCTGCTTAGTAAAATTATAATTTTCATGAATTCCAGAACTATTTTTTAACTTATTTCTCATATCCCGCTCTTCTTCGTTTCCCGTTTTCACGCACAATAATTCTACTTTCACGAGTCATGCTTACGAAAAAAAAGTTGATCCCATGTCACAGTTATACCCTGATGAGACCCTCTGTTAGCATTGACTGAACAAACAAAATCAAACTTTCGCACATACTGTGGAAGTACTTTTATTCGTTGACACCCATTTTTTGTGGTTTTCATAAAAAGCGCTATTTAGTGGGTACTTAAATTTGTGGTTTCGAGTTCTGTGCATTACAACTCTGGGGAAAATGCATTTCGTTGGGAACTTAATTTCGTGGTTTAAGCGAAATCCACGAAAATTGGAACCCCATGAACAATTATACTTTCACAGTAATACATGAGAACTAAGATATGAACGTAATTACAATACAGCCAGAGGCCTACCCTGATAAATCACTGTTATAGACCTATCACTCTGCTTAGTGAAATGTTTATAGTTTATTTACTGTTTGATCTACAGAAGTGATTTCTTTTGCATTTTAAGTGATGCAATCTTCCACTTGACATGCAAAAGAAATTATTGGATAGATCAATTAGGAAAAAAAGATATAATCATTTAAAGATTTAGAGCAAAAATTATCACTGTGATTTATCATGGTAAGTCTCTTGCTGTACTGTAAAGATTGCAGCAATTTGGTAGCTAACAAATGCATTTAGTTAAACACATGCAGGCAATCATTTATCAAAGATTTGTCCATGCAACACCTCTTTTGAACTTCACAGAAAGGTAAAATAACATCAAATGATATGCTATCTTACCAAGCTTACCTTGACATGTTGGAAGCTTGAATAATGTAATAATGGTAGATATTTGACTGAAAACTTTCATAATGAATTGTCATCATGCTTTAAAGTATTATAATGTTGAAATGATTGTGAAAATGAGCATCTTCTACACTAGAAACGGACAACTTCACTTCAAATACTGATAACTCCTCAAAATTAAAGAACTGAAATCCTGTCGAGATTGCATCTGTGTTCTGTGCTATCATGAATACCAAAATTACTGAACTGTTGGAATATCAGTCTGACTAAAGATCAGCCCCTTTATCCATGTCCGTTCGTTATGTCAGGAATATTTGTTTAGATTTTGAATATGAAATATAATCGGACTAGGTTTAAATTTTAATATTTTTTTCTGAATGAAAGAGTGTATTTAGGGGGACTTCGGCAGGCCTTTCAAGTCTTACACATCTCTGTTGCCAATGAAATAAAGTATAATGGATAAAATTAATTAGATTTATTTCCAAGTTATGTGAAAAAAAACACTATCCATATTTCAACTGTGCTGTAATTTATGTAGGAACCGCAAGACATTATTTGGGAGCTCTTCATGTTACACGCGTCTCATATCATTCCCATCTCACAGCTCTGCTCCAATCTTCTTGTGACATTGGCTGCCTCCAAATCCCTTCTCAACCATGAATAGTGGCTAAATGTTGATTCTGTCAAGATTGATTAATAGTAATACTGGAGAGATTATCCAAAACATTTTACTGCTTAATATACACTGAAAAAAATTGTTTTTTATACAGTGTGACAGTAAATACAACCCAAAGCTGTGATTTGTTGTTTTAATCAATTAGTCTTCTAATGGTATTAGTTAATTACTAATTTTTCTTTTCATCATATCCTTTTATCACAAGGAAAGTAACAAAAAATGCCTGTTTAAGGTCGTCACGCAAAATCTCCCTCAAACAAAAGCATATATGAGGGAGATCTCTTATAGGTTAACACCTATGAAACAACCAGTTAAAAAGTAATACTGGAGAAATTATCCAAAACATCCCGTTGAATAGTAATACTGGAAAGAATATCCAAAACATCCCGTTAAATAGTAATACTGGAGAGATGTAGATGTAACAATAAATTGTGTCTGCTTTTAAATACTGTACAGCCCTATAGTTGTTGCCTTTTATAAAATTTGAGGACAGAATAGAGCACTGGAGTTATTATTTTCAGTTTTGGGGAGTTTTCAAAACGAATATAACACACCCAGACACTATTTCACAGGACACTACTTTAGCTAGCGTAGATGTCTGCATCTTCATAAGTCAAGTGTTTGAGGTCCATGTCATTCCCATGAACCTCAAAACAGTTGACTTAGGAAGATGAGATAAGAAGAGATGTCAGTTTTGTCATCAATAAAGTTAAAGAAAAGTATGAAGGAAAGTTCTCTAAAATATGCACATGTATTATTAATCTTAACCTTGAGAAATATTCAAGAACAGTATTTAGGAATCAATTTTAAGGTAATAATTTGAAGAAGAGTATTTTTTATTATACCATATTCAATAAAACCTATAAAGATATACTTTTTACTTGCCCTTTACAGATAAATTAAGTCTGTATAACAAAAAAATTAAACAGCTTCTTCGTTAATAAAAATCTAAATCACAGTATAGTTAAAACCCATTAACCCAAAATCAAAGTTCAGTATAAATGGTGAATAAAAGGATATGGAATAAATGCACATGAGACAAAGTCTCTACAAATACATGGTAAAAAACAAGCAAAGGAACAACGCTTTTTATTGTTCTTCATCTTGAAGTCACCATGAGGCCTTCAACAATGAGCTTTGCTTACCTCATAGTAAGTTCAAGACGGCCCCTAGCACCGGTTTAAGTGGAATTCTTTGCTAATTGTCGAGCAACGCTACATCCATGTCTTTCTTGGTCATGGGTGCGGGATTGTCAACAAACATCAATTAAACTGGCAAAGTGCTCATACAATCACTGTCATCCTTTGCCCGACAAAAGCACTAGTGTCTTAAGCTAGTGGACAACTACAACATATAGACAAACACAGGGCACTCATTTACATACTCTTTTCACACGTTGATGAAACTTACAATTAAAAAAAATATCAATAGACCACTTTCCTATTTCTTTCTATGAATGAATTGCTCCACTTGACCTGGGGTAAATCGACGCAAATTGCGTCTCTGAACATTGTGATGTCAAAGTTTTAAGGAAAAATTCACCAACTTGAAACTCGTCTATTTAACAGTATTTAACAGTACAACTAAACACTTGGAGAATTATTTTAAGTTTTGTGGTATAATTATTGACTGTCCAGTCATGATACTCATACATGTACATGTGTATTACCTATTTGTCACGTTGCATACAGGCTGGGCCAAAATAAAAATATTGTTTGTTTCCCCTCGCCCGACCGACTGGAAGAAAACACTGCCGATCCGTAAGTTTTTATCCTAATTTCTTGGCGATGTTTTTTTTTATTTCCAGAAAATTTTAGGGGTTGTGTACATTTCCGGCTCCAGTCAGCATTTTTCTAAGACTGGAAGTTCCTCAGAATTGATGAAAGTTTCAATTCCGAATGAAAAATCTGTCTGCTATGTAAAAATATCGTCAACAAAAGCCGAATAGAGAACTTGCAGCGGCGGAACATTCCTCTTTTTTCATCTGCAGTTTCAAACTGGCATGGAAACTCGAACTTTATGTGAAAACAGATGGTACAAGTATTATACACGACGAGACATAGAACGACGGTCTCTATGATATTTAACATCGTGGAACTTTTCGTTAAATGAAACAATTACAGTGAAACCTGTCTAAACTGAACCCCTTTGGGACTGAAGATTTAGTTCGGTTTAGACAGGTGTTCGGTTTACACAGGTTCAAAATACATAGAAATTGATGCAAAGGGACTTTATATAGTGTTTGGTTTAGACAGGTTTTCGGTTTAGTCAGGGTTCGGTTTAGACAGGTTTCACTGTATCATGGCATGATGGCTATCAGTATGTCTACCAAAAAATTGGAACTATCAAATTGCAGAATAACTCGACATTGTTTAGAAACTTGAGCAACCAATTGAAATATGTAACGTTCACTCTTAGATAGGTTGCATGACCAATCCAGACAACAGGGCACTTGTTCTGCTCCTGAAAAATCTGCCCTTACAGTCATTATGAATTCCTGCACTGCTAGAAAAGACCTTAAACCGAAGGATGAAATGACAGCAAACTTCAAAGGTTAGTTTGCAGTTCTGACATTGAAACAATGATTCTCAATGAGGGGATAAGCTCCCTTTGGATTGGGAAGCCTTCTCCCATCTTCTCTTTATTCTATATTTGAAATACTCATCAGTCCTTGGTGAGAGGTTGGGGATGAAAGGTGTGAAAATAAGGGGGAACTCCTGCTCAATTGTTTTTTGATACAATGAAGAATTTGATGTTCGTTTTCATCTGTCCTAGGGATGGAAGATTTCAGGGGCTTCATTGAACTTGACAGTAGAATCCTTGCTCAATTTTTTTGTAGGAAAGCAGGCATATTGTTGATTTTTTTTATACCCCCCCCCCACTAACGAAGTTCAGGGGGGTATATAGTAATGACTCTGTCTGTCTGTCTGTGATAGCAAACAATCTTCGTAACAGTTTTCTCAGTAACTCGGTGACTCATCACTGCAACTTGAAATTTTGTATGCAATCTAGAATGATGTCCTATACCACAAGTAGCGATTTCAGGGTTGCTGGACATCTACTTCCTGTTTACGAACCAAGTTAATTTTGGGGATCTTTTTACGCAAATTTCACAAAATTTTTAGTACACAATGGAATTGTGCAATTATAACTATTTTGTGACAAATTATATTGGGGATCTTCTACTCCAATGGGGAGTGGGGGTGTCATTTAAAAGCCCTGAAGGCCACAGTATCTCTAGTTTGGCCTTGGATGAAAGGTTCATGGGTAAAAAAGGAAGAACTCCTGTTCAATTAAATTTCATTAAAAAAAAAACACAAAAACATTTCATTATTTCAGGCTGTGACTAAAAATATGGTTTTCTCAGCAACTTCTTACAGATCAGATGGTCCTGATATTTGGGTTATATAAAGGGGTTCATTATGGCAAATCTGTATTGGGATTATGAGAGAGGGGAAACAAACATATTTTTAAATGTTGCCCTGTAGTTTCTTTTTTTACATCAAACGTGTCATACAGAGAAACTAAATGTTTCCTTTCACATTCATCTATGCATAAAATATTATTCATTGGATTAAGCACCATTTTGTTGGTCCCTTTCAAATGCAGAAATCCATATTCTTTTGCCTGTTGTTCTCTCCTGGTTGCACTTTTCTGCAAAAGAGGCTCTCGTCAGTCAATCTCTGAAACAGAGGTGCATAGCTCTTCCTACGTCAGGTTATCACCCCTGCCACACTGTATCCTCCATATTGGACTTACCTCACTCTTTTTACTGTGAAGCCGTATACATCCTGACATATTTAATTTCACACTGTGACATTATATGAATCAGATATTTAAAGAGAAACCTCTCTTTCTGGTATTTCTGCGATTGTTTGTCAGTTTTCAACTCATTTTTTAATATTGTGTGTGGACATTTGGAAAAATATATCGACTGAATGATTCTTAAATAGCTACCCCAGTTTAAGCATTTTTTGGCGATAACTTTAGGTTCCACACTAATAAAAAAAGGAGTTTGCTGCTGATTTTGCTGAGAAAAACAATAATGATATAAATAAAATGCAAATACTATATTTTAGATGAGTGATTTTGATTCTCAAGAAGATGGAGATGAAGAGGAAAATTGGATGGATACAAAATGGGGAGCACCAGAGGAAACTAATGGAAACATGGCTTCTTATCAACAACTGCCTGGACAACCAGTATCACCAGAGAAAAAATCTACCGTTTCTTCAGGTACAAGTTATTATAATAAAGTGTCAAAGTTGAAATATGCCAAGGAGCTAACCATTACTAAAGAAATTATACAGTAATTGATCATGGCTTTGTATTGACATTTTGTGTTGTTTATTCTTTTTTGGTCCCCCAGCATATGCTTCATCTACTTTATGTTGAGGACTTACTTGATATTTAGACAGGATGACAAGAGCATCAGACATTCTAATTTAGCCCAAATCTTTGATGTGGTATCAAAAGTATATTTAGTGTGAACTCTTATTGCTCTTTTTGAGTTAGGGTGATTCTGGGCCACCATGAAATATAGTACACACAGAAACAGTAAGGGAAGCATAAAGCATGATGCAAATAAGGCAGAAAACTGTTCAATATGAACTAGGAAAAGGCAGCCTGTTTAACAGAGTAAAATATTTCCTACCTTTGAAATTGGAAAAGTGAGAAAAAAGGGTCCGTCCTCCATTGTGACCTCTTTGGATCAATCTTGTTTACCTGCACTTTGCTTTTGCCCAGGTATCCAAGATAAACACTATCTAGAGGTGCTAGAGGATGATATTTTTTTTTCACAATGATGCATTCAGAGGTTTGTAGAGAGATATGTAGGTCATTTGTCACCAACTGTATTGAAGTCTCACAAACGTAGTTTTTGGAGACTTATTGTTTTTACTCCGTTTCTTCTTATTATTATTTTAAAATTGTTCGTTATAATTGTAGACTTTTTTTATTAAATATTAATAAATCATTTATAATTCAGATAGTGATTTTGTATTGATTATTCTTTTCTTTTTCTTCAGTTTCAAGCAAGGTTAGTGTGAATATACCAGAGATTCAGGATACAGAAAATAAAGATAAGGACAAAAGTTCTGGTCTGATGAATAGGATGCAGTTAAATGACAACAAAGCAGGAATGGATGGACTTGACAAAGAGAAAATTAATCAGATCATTTTTGAAAATTCTAAAGGTACACAATCATTAATATTTGGCCAGAATATATACTTTAAGTTATATTATAATGTTGTGTTTTACAGTGACTATGGAAAATAGTAGCCAGGGTGATGGACAATAGTGCACGACACGAATTGACTATGCAAAATTATTATACCTCCTGTAAGAAAGTTCTTTTATAGTAAAACAGTTTTATTTTCGCATAGTTTTTTAAAGAAATAGCGTTGACTGCACTATTTGTAAGCACTGCTGTTGTGAAGACTATTGATTTCTACGTCAATCATCATCAATCATCACGTGCAGGAGGCGGAGTTTTGGTCTCAACTACAAGTGGGTGGTACTTATATGCTTGATCACCTGTTCAGTTGATGTAATCAAATTCCTAATCATCATTTGAAGTTTTGCAAAGAAAAGATTGTCGTCTGCAACAGTGTTAAAATTTTTTAAATCACAATATTTTGACAGTAGATCTATTTTGTTGACTTTTCATAATAAAAACAGAAAAGAACTATTTGTCAATGTGATTCTCAAAATAGTCAACAGTCAGTATAATAATAATATTAATGTTGTGTTTTACATTGACTATGGAAAATAGTAGCCAGGATGATGGACAGTAGTGCACTCCCCTTCGGGTCGTGCACTATTGTCCATCACCCTGGCTACTATTTTCGCATAGTCAATGTAAAAAACAACATTAATATTATTATACTGACTGTTAGTTACATTGACAAATAGTTCTGTATTGTATAAAATGTTTCACAATATGAAAAGTCAACAAAAATACTGTCAAAATAAAACAATAAACAAAAACAAAACAAAACTATACAAAAAACTAATCTTAGCGCTGTCTCTTTCAAATGATGACCATGCGGATAAGTACCACCTACTTGTCGGTCAGATCAAAACTCCACCCTCCGCATGTGATGATTGATGTAGAAATCAATAGTCTTCACAACAGCAGTGCTTACTATTGCAATAGTGCAGTCAACACTATTTTTTTTAAGACTATGCGAAAATAAAACTGTTTTACTATAAAAGAACTTTCTTACAGGAGGTATAATAATTTTAAATATAATAGTTGTAAAGACATTTTTAAAGGTAATTGTTAATTAGTCATAGTCAATTTATTAGAAATCACATTTTTTAGGAATACTTTATTTCTCTTTATTTCGCCTGTTACATGTATTTTGTTATTTGGATAGTTTTATTTATCCCTGACACAATGATTTGCCTGAATATGGTAATGTTGGGTGTCTGTCCTACTGCCTACCTTATAAGCACTCTAGGAAGTTTGTTTCTCATAGGATTTGCATAATATTTATACAGCAGCTTAAAGTAAATTCACAGATGAGTTTGGTTGAAAATTTTCTACACATTTTGCCCTTTTATAACTTTTAAAAATCAAGGAAATATCCCTGGAAGCACTCTACCAAATTTATCTCTCCTTCCATTTGGATAATAATATTTATACAGCAAGTCTAGCTCAAAGATGCCTCAAGACACAGTCAAACTTCAATGGCTCAAACACTCAAGGGACCAATGAAACCAGTTTGAGCTAGAGGGGTGTTCAAGCTATCGAGGTCAAAATATGTTTGAACTTGAACGAAGGGACCATAAAATAGGTTTGAGACATCCATGGTGTTCGAGCTATTGCAGTTCCAGTCATCAAAGTTCTACTGTTAAGTTTGAAAATGAGTCCTGATTGAATATATTTCTGTAAGAGTTATGCCCCTTTCTAACTTTGAAAATAGGGACTGTAAGTCTCGTACAATTTTGGAACTTCGGGATCAAAAGGTGTACCCGGAAGTTTCATTTTAAACAAGGATATATGACGTTGCAAACAAAAATTTTAACGTCATAATCCACAGACGTCATGTTTTTGCGGGAAACGTTTTCAAATTGCCTGTTTATCGTGGATTCTCGTGAGTCTCGTGGGTCCAATTTAAGACAGGATAATAGGCATATTTGAGAGTTACCGACAGTTGTTGAATTCAACAATGCTGTTGTATTTGACAATGTTGTTGAATTAGGAACTTTTCCTGCACTGAGATATTATTGTGATTATATCTGTTTCTGTTTTGAAATGTATATAGTGAGATTTGTTGTTAAAGAGTTTTGTCAATTATGTCACATAATTGTGAACAGCCATAATTACAGCTTATAGATACCCAAACCTTTCCCCTATTATGACTTTCTGAATTGTGACAGGTTTGAAGTTGATTTAAAAATATAACAGGAAAAATATACTGATTAATCTTCAAAAGATAAATGTTGTTCAGTCTTTTTTATGTATAATGAATCAAACCTGTTGTAACCACAAATGTATGTATCATACATAGGCTCAAGATTTTATGAAAATGAAAGAAAGAAACAGCAACAGATGAACAAAAGAATTGAAGATCAGAAAATAAGATTACAGCAAATATCAGAAACTCAGTTAAAACAAGGTCAAATTGAGGTTAGTATTTTTTTCTGATGTTTATGATCTGGTGCACTGTCTAGATCTCCATTATTTAATAGTCATGGCCACTATGTGGTAAATACATATGTTATGGCTAGATCAGATTTATGTTGCTTCTTACTGAAGTGCCTTTTAACTATCCATCTATATTTATTGTTAAGGCATATAATCAAATGCCCATTTCCAACTCCTGTTTAGATTTAAATTCTATGTTTAAATGTATTCAGAGTTGGTCTGATCATATCCACAGATGAAAGTATTGCAAAATTTCCACAAAATAATAATGAAGTGAGAAACACAATTTTTTATCAATCACAATTATTCAGTAAAAATTTTGAAACCTTTTTGATCGAGTTTGGATCTTTTCATCATTTAAAGAAATACACATTTTGTGTAAATTTCAGTTTCTCCTCAAGTTTTTGTGGTCTCTGGTGTTGATATTTTTCTCCTTATCATAACAGATCTCAACAATAATGTGGCATTACACAACCAGGTCTTGTTTGCTGAAAGTTAAGCATTTGGGGAAAAAGATCAAAATTGCTATAAAAAATTTAGTACACCATATGTAGTTGTAATTGTCAAGTTTAACAGTATTTGAAGGTAGGAAGGAAGCAATTTTCATGACTAATTTGCACAGACTGTGTGCTGAGTCTTTTTTTTTTTCAGAAATAAAGTTATCTTAATAAACACATTACATCTACTAGTATGTTTATTTTGTTACTAATAATTAAATGTTAAATATTTCAGGCTGACAAACTCCTTGATGAATTGGAAAAAAGCAGGAATCTTGGTAAAATTATTGTACATATTGATATGGATGCATTTTATGCAGCAGTAGAAATGAGAGACAAACCATCTCTGAAGGACAAGCCAATGGCTGTTGGAGGGATGTCAATGCTGGTAATTATACCCCCCACGAACGAAGTTCAGGGGGGTATATAGGAATCACTCTGTCTGTCTGTCCGTCTGTCTGTCTGTGACAATTTTTTCGTAACATTTTTCTCAGTAACTACTAATAACTGTCACTTGAAATTTTGTATGCAAGCTTGAAATGATGTCCCATACCGCAAGTAGCGATTTCAGGTTTGCCGGACATCCACTTCCTGTTTACAGACTTAGTTAATTTATGAGATCTTTTGTCAATTGTAGAGACTTTTCGTAATATTTTTCTCAGTAACTACTAATCACTTTCACTTGAAATTTTGTATGCAAGCTTGAAATGATGTCCCATACCACAAGAAGCAATTTCAGGATTGCCGGACATCTACTTCCTGTTTACCGTTTTAGTTAATTTTCGAGATCTTTTGTCAATCGTAGAAAATTTTCGTAACAGTTTTCTCGGTAACTACTCATCACTGCAACTTGAAATTTTGTATGCAAGTTTATAATGATGTCCTATACCGCAATTAGCGATTACAGGATTGCCGGACATCTACTTCCTGTTAACCGACTTAGTTAATTTTCGAGATCTTTTGTCAATCGTAGAAAATTATCTTTTGTCAATCGTAGAAAAGTTTCGTAACAGTTTTCTCAGTAACTACTCATCTATGCTACTTGAAATTTCGTATGCAAGTTTATAATGATGTCCTTTCCCGCTAGTAGCCATTACAGGATTGCCAGACATCTACTTCCTGTTTACCGACTTAGTTAATTTTTGAGATCTTTTGTCAATCGTAGAAAATTTTCGTAACAGTTTTCTCAGTAACTACTTATCACTGCAACTTGAAATTTTGTATGCAAGTTTAGAATGATGTCTTATACTACAAGTAGTGATTTTAGGATTGCCAACTATCTACTTCCTGATTACCGGGAATTGTGCAATTATAACTATTTTAGTGACAAATTATATTGGGGATCTTCTACATGGGGAGTGGGGGGTATCATTTTGTGGCCCTCCAGGCCACAGTACCTCTAGTTCTTGATTATATTCTAGCTGCAATGTGTTATTATAAATTCAGTTACAGATAAACAATTAAAGGATATGGAGTAAATGCACTCGAGACAAAGTCACAAATACATAGGAGAACCAAGCAATGGAAAAATACTTTTATTGTTGTTTTTAGCTCACCTGACCCAAAGGGTCAGTGTGAGCTATTGCCATCACTTGGCGTCCGTCGTCCGTCCGTCCGTCGTCCGTCCGTCCGTCGTCCGTCGTCCGTCCGTTAAACTTTTCACATATTCATCTTCTCCTCTGAAACCACTGAAGCAAATTCTACCAAACTTTACTGGAATGATGTATGGAAGGTCCTTTACAAAGATTGCTCATTTCGTGCCGATCCGATAAAAAACATGGCCGCCAGCGCGGAACTTAGGTTTAACATTGGACCCTATGGGAAAATTCACATTTTCTTCTTCTGCTCTGAAACCACTGAAGCAAATGCAACCAAACTTTACAGGAATGATGTACTAAAGGTCCTTAACAAAGATTGCTCATTTCGTTCCGATCCGATAAAAAACATGGCCGCCAGCACGGAAGATAGTTTAACATTGGCCCTATGAGAAATTCACATTTTCATTTTCTCCTCTGAAACCACTGAAGCAAATTCAACCAAACTTTACAGGAATGATGTATGGAAGGTCCTTTACGAAGTTTGCTCATTTCGTTCCGATACAATGAAAAACATGGCTGCCAGCACGGAACATAGTTTTACATTGGCCCTATGGAAAATTCACATTTTCATCTTCTGCTCTGAAACTGCTGAAGCAAATTCAACCAAACTTTACAAGAATGATGAACTGAAGGTCCTTAACAAAGATTGCTCATTTCGTTCTGATCCAATAAAAAACATGGCTGCCAGCACGGAACATAGTTTATTTTGGCCCTACGGGAAATTCACATAAAAAACATGGCCACCATGCAGAACTTCGAAAACCCTGCTTCAGCATTTTGTCAGGTGAGCAATACAGGCTCAGTGTCTGAGCCTCTAGTTTTACTGTTTTCGACAGTAAGTTCTGATTGGCTTGAAGCCATATTGTTTTGTTACATAACTTCTGGGAACTATAAAATATACCCTCGTATAAACTCTAGAATTTATCACCCGATATCACTACGAGAAAAGAAAGATACCTGATGTTTACTGATCACAACAAGGCAATATATTGCTTAAATACTTGTCAACTTTGACGAATCATTTGTGATTTTAAGTGATTTTACAGCCATGAAACGAAAATTCAGGAAAAACGAGATTTGTAAGAAATTCTACGCTGAAAAAATATTTTGTTTGTATGTGTAAAGGATGATAATCACGTGATGAATAATAGCCAATCAAAATCGGGATTACATCTATCATGCGGTATCCACGTGGTTAGACAGCTGAGCTTGTGATCACCTTGGTGGAAATTTAGCTTTTATGTCTTGACTGACGTTATATTAGAATTATATCCAGCAATCGTAGTCACTGTCATGACGTTATGTCACGATTAACAGTCCGTTGGTTGAGAATATTGAAATTACAGTGGTGTCAAAGAGTTTCCTTTGACCACAAACCTCTACATTTGGAAATAAACAAACTCGGAACTTCTATACCGCCCAGTGACGTAATTAAAGACATATCCTACTATTGTTTCTGCGCATTTTGCCTTTGAGCGTCACTGTTTTGTAATACCTTTATGACGTCGAAAATTTCCGCGAACTTGTGCTTGAATGTTTTGTAATTCATTTATGACGTCGCAAAATTCCCGCAAATTTCTTCCCAAAGCAAAGACCAACGTAAAAATGGTAAGGGTCAGTTGTAGCAAGTACAGAATAAAAAAAGGTCACATTCTAATTAAATACTGCGTAAACAACTTCATTAAAGTTTTACCAAGGATATACATGTATACTTAATGACATTAACAATTTCAGCGAAATAATCTTAATCAAAATTTAAACCTTGTAAAGCTGAATTATGTACACAGTGTGTCCTTTAGGGCTATTCCATTAAAAAGGATGTACCAGGGCCGGAAGGCAGAAAATGAAATTCTTGTGGGTTCTTGTCCATTTTGTATCATATTGCTATACTCATATTTGTCCATTACCCTTGGTTGTGGGGGTATAAGAAAATTGCCTTCCGACCCTGGTACATGCATTTTAATGGAAAAGCCCTTAAGGTATTACACCTTTTTTTATTTCAACATTCATACCGCTAGCAGGAACTGATTAGATCAACAAAGGTAGAATAAAATTCATTTCGCAAAACGATTAAAGACTTCTAACGTGTTCATATGGGTCAAATGTTGCTATTAATCTTAATTTACCCTTGTGAGTATATTCTCTTTTTATGTCATGTTAAATGTATTGTTTTGGCATACAATAGATCAATGGAAGAAAAAACACTCACTCTACATTTTATTACATATTCAAACCAAAATAAAGTATTATTTGTGATCATCTTCTGCGATTCAAATCCATGAAATAGGTTTTGCTATCGATATGAAGTAAAACCCGCCATTTTATTCCTGCCATTTTCAGTTTCGACATGTTTTTCACAAATATCTTTTTCCCTGACTCGGTGACCCTATTTTTTTATTTACTTAATCCGTTGAGGAGGTTATTCTCTATCTTCTGTGAAAATATTATCAAATTATCATTGGTCAATTTTTTGCGATCAGCGATTTTGTCGTATTCTGAGTGCCCGACAAAAATGGCGGGAAATTAAAAATTATATCCTTAAGCCCACAATTTGCATATTTTTCATTTTATAATAATACATTGCTGTCTACACACCATGAAGCACTCAAAACGATTTTAGGTCATTCGAAGCGAGATATATAGTGCAAATATAGGCCAAATAGTATACAATCGATACCTTCAAAACAGTTAAATGAAGATGACGTCATAGCTCTGAAAATAGCTCGGTGACCCCCTAATTTTTTTAGCTTAATTTAAAGCTTTTATTATTTAGTACAGATGGGATATCAAAAAGATATTATTGGGTGTTTAAATAGTAGGATATGTCTTTAAGGAATTCTGGGATATATTCGTTACAGCCTAAGGGAAGTCCAGTGAATTCCGAAGTATTCTTTCGTTTTCTTGTCGATGAAGTTGACAATTTTATGCATTTCTCACCAAAAAGATTTCCCCCAATTAAACAGAAGGTAATCGGATTGGGCTCATGACATTTTTTGAAAAGATAAACATCTTTGGAAGTAAATTAGACCCAGTTTTATTTTATGCATGTGATTTTATGACAAAATAAACATGGTTTCAGTGAAGCGAGCAGATGTGGTCCAAGTCTTTGTGTGATGCATGGATAGTAAAATTTTCTAATTAGTAGCAATGTCCTGTGGTTGAACACGGCTCATAAACATGCTGGTACTGCTATTCATGAAAGGGGTTATGCACAAAAAGGTCATAATTTACACAGCTTGTGTCACTGAATCTGTTTGAGCAAAAAATATTGAATGCTTCATTTTATTAATAAAACAATGTAATGAAAGGAGACAATTTTTAAATGTGCATCAAACAAATAATACAGTAAAGTTAAGCCTTCTGCGATGATTTCCAAATATCTTACTTTTAATACAAAGTGTTTAATTTTGATGATTGTCTGGTTATCACAACACAAAAGCACAGGAGTCAAAAATCCGAGCAATTTAGTGGGTATGTAAGATGTCCTGAAACCCCACACTTAGCCATGCGAACGAAGTGATGCTATCGATAGCCCTCTGTTTTCATCAAATAAAAAAAAAATCTTTTGAATGTTTTTTTCTCAAGAGGGCCAATAATTGTAAATTGTATTCACTGGATATTTTTTATAGAAAATAGAGCATTTTTGGAAGGGAGAAAATCTAAAGACTTGCAATTCAATACCAGAAACAATGACATATACACAAATGCAGATGCACAAATGCAGATCTATATGTCTCTACCAAAAACCTTTCTTTCCCTACTCTAGTTGCAAACACTATGTATAGTAAGCTGTAAATTTCTTGCTTGCATGCGATCATAGAAAACAGTAATGCTGCGTTTTGACGCTTTGATTCATCTTGGAAGTCACCATGAGGCCTTCAACAATCTGCTTAACACATTATCCATAGTAAGTTCAAGGCCTTAGCAATGGTTTGAGTGGAATTTATCACTAGATGTTGAATAATGCTACATCCATGCATTTACTGGTCATGGAAGCAGGATCATGAACAAACATAAATGCATTTGTTGGTTAGGATCTCTGAAAAAAATTGAATAAATGTACAACAAGAAAATGGTGTAAATATTAAAATGATCCTTGTCAGAACTTTTCTTAATTTTCTCTGTCTTGTAGGTAATTTTAACACAAATAATCCCGATATAATTGACCAGTGACAAGTCAGGTCAATTAAATAGAGTAATACCTGATAGTAAATTGAAGACAGTCAAAAATCTGTAGAAAAAAGAGATTGAAAAGCAAACACTATAAGTAACCATAGCAATGATGGAATAAAAAGAATGTCAGATGTTCAACAAGTCCAAAATTAAAAATCTTGAGACAAAAATCTTTACCATCTGGCTGAACATGTACCACTGCACCAGTAAAATTGTCTGTTGATGTTTTCTATACAATGATAGAGGTATAGATAGAAGTAAAAGGAACCATTTGATGATGTATTCCCTATACTGATGGATGCAAAAGGTACCATAATCCCATTTGATTAACAAAGTTAAGTTTTTGATTCATTTATATCTGTTAACAAAGGTTAATTTAAATGTGAAATGAGCTGATATTAAGACAACTACACATATGTATAAATCTAACACCAACATTAATTTTAATCAGCTGTTCTACATGTATTTTATACATATGTTTTGTGTTTCAGTCAACTTCTAATTACCATGCCAGGAAGTATGGGGTAAGAGCAGCTATGCCAGGATTTATTGCTAAAAAACTATGTCCTGAACTGATCATTGTTCCTACTAACTTTGACAAGTATACGGAGGTCAGTAAACAGGTCCGAGAAGTTTTAGCAGACTATGATCCAAACTTTTCTCCAATGAGTTTGGATGAAGCATATTTAGATATGTCTGAACATTCAGAAAAACGATTTAAGTTATCAAATTATGAGAGGACATTTCTATGCAGGAAAACTGATGGCTGCAGTACTACTCTGTGTAACTGTGATTTAAATTTAAAACTCAAACCAGTTGTATTACAGCAAGATTTTAATGAGATATCTAGTACCAATTGTTTACCCAACTCCGAAGAAGAAAAATCTAAATGTCCCCTTTGTGGTCGACCCTATCCAGATTATGATATTGTAACATTTGGAATGTCTCCTGATGATGCAGTCATTGAGATGAGGTGTAGGATTGAACAAAAGACACGACTGACTGCAAGTGCAGGTAACTCATTATTATATTTATCAGGGATTTAGGGGATGCAGAAAACACACGTCTGGTACACAAATGAAAATATAAGGACACACATTTTATTAATGTATGAAACTGACTGTGTTGTAAATCTGTCACAAGGCTATGTAGTATAGGAATAAAAGTCATTTTGGAGGAGTTTAGCGATGTGTAAATGCGGCCGACTCACTCACAAACTAAATAAAGTCCAAAGGACTTTATGTAAAGTTTGTGAGTGAAAGGCCGCATTTACACATCCATAAACTCCTCCAATATAACTGTTATTTCTTATAATTCCAATCCTTTGAAATTAAAACAATGTTTTCAGTGAATATGACATCACCATATACGGCACAATTTTCCTCGGAGCATAATAATGGGCAAGAAGAGTTTATCAAGAAAATAACTTCGTTGTTGTTCATGACGTTGACCAATGAAAATGGACATTGCAATAGCAATTGGAATTATAATCATGTATTTGTTCAATTCTCATGAAAGGATTGATGAATGAGAAACTCTCTTGAACAATTTGTTTCTGTTTTTGAATTAATTTTCGGGATTCCCCTGGATGTTACCATAAGTTACAAAATAAATTGATACGCATACTGGAAACAAGAAATTTTATGTAACCTACTGGGAGTCACACTTTTGTAGCAAACCTGAGAAAGTTTAGATAGTGGGTCCTTGGGTCTCAACCTGACAAAGTGTATGTAAATCCCTGATTTATGTAATTTACAGCAGGTTTGCGTACATAGATTAAACTTTGTTTTAAGTTTACTTCAACAGTAGTCTGTATATACCTTTTTTACCTCTATAGTAGTAGATTGACTGTCTCTTCCAATTTTAACTCAGATGACATAAAAATATACATTTGACATACAGTGAACGTAATGAATGTTTGCTTCTTGTAACTTAGTTTCTTATACCAGGAGAGTTATATTATCAGTCAATAAAAAATAAAATTTAGTTTCTTCAGATTGCCATTTTGACAACCTATGTGTGATGTCGTATAATTCAATAAACTATTAGCTTCTCACAATGTTTTCATCTCTATAACAAAATGATGGAAAAAAGGTGAAAAAGTCCCATTGCAAAGAATGGACAAAATCTTAGGAGTTCAATTATGAACATGGCAACCAGACATTCATCAGTTGTTATATGATACTCATGATACTATTCATTGTAAATTTTAGGTATTGCTCCAAATACCATGTTACTCATTAAACTATTCATTGTAAATTGTAGGTATTGCTCCAAATACCATGTTAGCTAAAGTATGTTCTGATAAAAACAAACCAAATGGTCAGTACAGAATATTACCAGAGAGAGATGTTGTCATGGAGTTCATTAAAAATCTACCCACTAGAAAGGTAACTTCACACCTAAAATTTAGACATTTCCAAAAAGTGTCATTGTTATGAATTCACATTATACAAACATGTAATACTACAAATTGAGTAGAGTTCATGAAATGTCTCATTTCATGGCCGTCCATTTTCCTGTTTAGAAAATATACTGGAGATAAAATATGCGCATGCAACACAACTTTCATCCAAACTGTCTTTCTGTCTGTCCATCTGTCCATCTTGAATAAATCTCTTCAAGGAATTCCCAGCTTGTATGTAGTTATGATTTAATTCTGAAGCTTTGATATGGTGAGTTGTACCATGCCCCCTTTTTCAAGTCAGTCAGTCGTCTGATTCCTATTTGCTGAATTTTTTCCTCTTTAGCCGTTATGTTTGATTTTCTCAGCTTGTGTATGTAGTAATAATTTGATATTTGGACTAAAGTTTTGGTATGTTGAGTTTAATTATATACCATGTCACCTCCTTTCAATTCTGTAACTCATCTACTGCCTGTTTGCCGATAATTTTGACATTTTGTGTTGTAGTCCGCTATGGAATTTTGTTTTCAAAGATTTCCTTGTCTTTTGTCAAAGTTTTCTCTTCAGTGGTAAATGATACATTTTATCACAAGTTTTGTATGGCAATGCCATATTGTAAGTTGCATTTTCAAACTTGTGCAGGTTACTAGAAACTGAAGTTGAGAGTGGAGGTACATGTATTACTAGTTAGTGAAACCATGTTGAATGCTTTAGGTACAGTAGAACTTCAATGGCTCCAACTGCATTAGCTCGAACAACATAGATGCCTCAAACCCTTTTTGTGGTCCCTTTATTCAAGTTTAAACATAGTTCAACATGGATATCTCAAACACCCCATTGGCTCGAACTGTTTTCAACAGTCCCTTGGGTGGTCGAGCAATTGAAGTTCGACTGTATATATCATGTTTCAGATAAGTGGTATCGATAAAGTTAGTGAGACCATATTGAATAGTTTAGGTATATATTATGTTTCAGATAAGTGGTATCGGTAAAGTTAGTGAGACCATGTTGAATGGTTTAGGTATACACAATGTATATTATGTTTCAGATAAGTGGTATCGGTAAAGTTAGTGAGACCATGTTGAATGCTTTAGGTGTGTATACCTGTAGTGATTTATACAACCAGAGGGCACTGCTGTATCACCTATACTCACAGATATCATTTAACTATTTTATGAGGATATGTATTGGAATTGGTTCTACAATGGTTGAAAGGTAAATTGGTCATTATTCCGATAGGAGAGTAGAAGGAGTTGCATAAAGATTTATTCATATTTGAGGGGCAATCAAGGGAGGAATTTTGGGTACTAAAAGGATGATTATCTGAAAAAGTTAGGGATTTTGTTGTATCTCTCATAAATGAAGTATTCTGTTAATGGAAGCATTAAAGAAATGTGCCTTATATGGAAACCAAGATTAAACTACTTACACATGCATCAATTTCGTTCTGTCAATCAAGTGCATAAGAGGCAAACCATGTATCAGTGTTTTGATGCTTAAATTTCTTTCTCTTTGTTTTTTTCTGTCATATTAAATGTATTATTATTTCAGATGATGTCCAAATTTTTAAAAAATCAAAGGGAAAAATACACTGCTTGTAAGAAACATTGTTATACCTTTCTAAAATAGCTTCACATCATGTGCTGTAAAACGTTTTGGTGCATAGTTGTAATTTTATATTTCACAGAGACAGTGAAAGAAAAAGCATCAGTACAGAGAGGTAACACCTAATATATTGATCAATGTATTCTGGGACTATATATATCTAACATATATAGTCCCTGATGTATTGATGTAACTGTTTAATACAAATTAATTGCTGTACTAAGCTAACATAAGAGGACATAATGTTCCTGTTGTGGTCAACTTTTTGTCATTTTTAGACCACAATAAAAGTTGATTCAAACATAATCTATAGCTTATCGAGATAATATAAGAAATATCAAATGAAAACTTTTTTGAAGCCAAATCCAAGGACCAATAACTCTGCATACAAAATTCATCAGATTGGAATTGTAACTCAACTTATACAACAATTAAAGCATTTTATATCTGTAAAGTAAAGCAATACAAAGAACAAATGTTGCACTATAATTAAAAAAACAAAAACAAAAAAAAATAAGACAAGTCAACGGATGGAAAAGTTGCATAAACCCATCTGGTTTTACTACATTCAAAACTTCATGGTAGTCATTTCAATATAACCTTATACTAAAACATCAGATAAATATGTTAAAGTTTTACAAAGATTAAAGTGTAGAAACTGTTATACTTGTATTACAAAATAAACCAAGTTGTTTGACTATTACTCTGCAAGGAAATATCAGAATTTTTAGCTTGGACAAATGTCTGGAAAGCTATTGTCATACCCCTGGCGTCAGCGTCATCAACAAAAACTTTAATCTTGCTTGTGGAATGGAGACTCTTAGAGCTTGAATGTTGATATTTAGTGTGAAGCATCCTTGTGATGAGAGCTTTCTTTTGGTATTATATTTTTAGACATTTTGACCTTGACCTTACCCTTATGGCAATTTTATATAAAAAAAAACCTTAAACCTTGCCTCTAGAAGGTAGGATTTTAGTGGTAGGGTGCTCATATTTGGCATGTGACCTCCTTATGATGAGAGCTTGCTGGTGTTACCATATTTGTAGACATTTTGACCTTGACCTACCCTGAGGGCAATTTTAGGAGAAAAAAAAACTTTTAGCTTTGCCTCTAGAAGGCAGGCTTTCAGTGATAGGGTGTTCATACTTAGTATTTGGTATGTGACTTTCTTGTGATGAGAGCTTTCTAATAGTACCATATTTGTAGACATTTTGACCTTGACCTTGCCCTTAGGGCTATTAAAAAAATTAACCGTGTTTCTAGAATCTAGACATTTAGTGGTAAGGTAGGTATATGACTTACTTATGATGATAGCTTTCTGGTGGCACCATATTTTTAGACATTTTGACCTTTTCTTTGTCCTTACGGCATTTTGTTTAAAAAAATTTAATAACCTGGCTTCCAGAAGTTAGTTGTTTAGTGACATGGTGTTTATATTTTGTTTGTGGCTTCCCTATGGTCAGAGCTTTCTGAAAGTACCACAGTTGTAGACATTTTGACCTTGACATTGCCCTGAGGGCAATTTTTTCATGCCCCCGCCATTAGGCGACGGGGGCATTAAGATTTTCCCTTGTCCATACGTCTGTACGTCCGTACGTCCATCCGTCCGTATGTACATCCAAAAATTTTCGTCAAGGATTTCTCAGCTTGTGTATGCAGTAATGATTTGATATTTGGTCTGAAGCTTTAGTATGATGAGTTGTACCATGTCTGCCCTTTCCAAGTCCGTAACTCATCTACTTCCTGTTTGACGACAACTTTGAATTTTTCCCATTATAGCCATATATATTAAAATTTTTCGTCAAGGATCTCTCAGCTTGTGTATGCAGTTATGATTTGATATTTGGTCTGAAGCTTTAGTATGATGAGTTGTACTGTGTCTCCCCTTTTCAAGTCGGTAACTCATCTACTTCCTGTTTGACGACAACTTTGATTTTTCCCATTATAGCCATTTATTGAAATTTTTCGTCAAGGATTTCTCAGCTTGTGTATGCAGGAATGATTTGATATTTGGTATGAAGCTTTGGTAGGATGAGTTGTACCGTGTCTCCCCTTTTCAGGTCTGTCACTCATCTACTTCCTGTTTGCCGATATCTGTATGGTGGGGGTTGGAGGTTGGGGGGGGGGG
>MJUU01069851.1:133832-148459 GCA_002080025.1 Modiolus philippinarum | reverse complement strand
AGGATATTATTCTAGATGAAACGAAAATACTTTAAACAGTCAAAATTAAGTTGAAGAATTGTTTTGCTTTTTTATAAATGTATCACAAAACAAAGGAAATGGAACAAAAAGCAAGTCAGAAGTTTTTTTTTATAAATAGACAAATAAGATAAATATAAAAAAAGTTGATATCAGTCAAAATTTATAAATTGTTCAAACAAAACAAACAAAACATAACAGAAATAAATCTTTGATATATATTTCAATACTTGCTTTATAAAAGTAATTTGCTCAAACAGCCTTTTGATTGACAAAAGGTAACTAAAAAATCGTTTGCTCAAACATCCACCTTTTATTTGCGCAACTGTTCACTTTCATTTGCGCAAATGTCCTTTTATTTTTCAGGTAAATTTGCGCGAATGTCTATCGCCCGCTCCGGAAGGGTAACTTAATCTTTAATAGATATCAATCCCTTGGGGAAAATTTGAAGGTTCAGTCCTAACTCTAATTCCAGATTCCTTTTTACTTAGTACTGGGATCATCATTTCTTGTAACTGTCTATACAACTTTTCAACAACAATTGCTGTTGCGGACACTACTGTAATGGAAGGTATTTGTTATTACCCTTTTATTTATCATATTCGAACCTGGATTTGGTATAACAATTTATAAATTTTGACTGATATCAACTTTTTTATATTTATCTTATTTATCTATTTAGAAGGAAAACTTCTGACTTGCTTTTTGTTCCATTTCCTTTGTTTTGTGATACATTTATAAAAAAGCAAAACAATTCTTCAACTAAATTTTGACTGTTTAAATTATTTTCGTTTTCATCTAGAATAATATCCTTTGAGAAGTTACTGCCTTTGTTTGTCATAAAACTATCAAGTTACATCAATCATCCGGTTGTAATTCCTAGAATTGTAATGTAAAAAGATAAGTCTTGGAAACTTGTCGCAAATACAGCAATGATGAAATATCACGACTCCACATCATTATTTATAATATCCAACACGGGTCACAAATTCCAAGCTAGAATAGACCTGTAAATAGATTTATAAACTGTAAATAGTGCTAGTTTTACGTTTTAAAATTAGTGCTTTATATCTGAGAGACCTAATAAATATTTACGAACAACGAACTACATCCTTCTTAAAATCCTACTTCCACCCTCCGTCCCCGCCCTGGTGAGCAAGGGGCAACGGAAAAAAACCCGGCTTCGAAGCAGGGCATATGAATGAAAAAAAAATAATGTTGAATGAAGATTTGCGCAATTGGGTTAAATGTTTGCGCAAATGTCCTCTTTTCATTTGCGCAATTGTCCTCGAATTCTTGCGCAAATGTCATACATTTTTGCGCAAATGTCCATCGCCGTCCGGAGCACCTGATGATACCTCATTTTTTATAGGGGTTCACACTGATGGTGCTTTAGTTGTGTGGCGTTCTTGTTCATTTTTGTTTATTTGTTTTGTCTTTGTCATATTGTGTCAATTCCTGTTGGATGTGAATTGCCGTGATTTTGGATTTATGATTTTAGAATTTCCCCTTTCCTCGTTCTTGCTTCGGTATTCGTTTGCCGATGTATTAGATTAAGTTTTCCTAGGTTAATAAAAAGAAGCGCAGGTTATGCTAATTCAAAAAAGAAGAACGCTGTAGATGAAAGTACCTTTTTACCAGTAGCCATCGTCATGTTTTATCTAAATTAATTCAGTTATATCCAATATTTGTAAAAAAAAAGGACTCTAGGCTGATGAAAAGGTCCATACTTAAACAGACTAAATTAACTATATCTTACTTTTTTATTCTTCCAAACGTCATATTTTGTCTTCAGTTTCTTTGCATTTTTTGCAGCAATAATTATACAAAAAAGAAAATTTGAAGAACAACAATAAAAGCGTTGTTCCATTGCTTATTATTACCATGTATTTGTAGAGACTTTGTCTCATTTGCATTTACTCCATATCCCTTCATTGTTAATTCATTTATGAAGACTTTTTAAGCTTATATAAAGACTCTTTGACATAATGAATTAAAATACCAAATAATAAAAGTTAAGGCGCCTTAGAATAAAATTAAAAAATCTATTTTTTAGGTACAAGAACTGGATAGAAATTCCTTCTGTGGGATCAACATCATATTCTGCAGCAAATCTGAGGAACGAGTTGCCTCATCACTTCTAGGTACTTGATTTGACCTCCTGTTCTGATGCTTTATAACGATTTTTGTTTTGAATTTTTGAATTTTAGCTTTCCATATTATTTGATTCTAATGCTGCTGATGAGACTTGACTCATTGAAAAACTTATAACAATTTATTTCTTTATTATGCAACTAAGGTATTTTTGTATTTTGATACAACTATGTCTCTGCCACTACTTGGGAACAGATCCCCGAGGGTATTAACCAACAAGGTATTCAGACTTGTCTGTCATGAACATTTTACCTTGCGTATATAATACACTGTTTTCATCAAAATTCTAATCCCTTAGATATCATGACGCTTCATTCCTTGTATTACCATCGAAGCGATATGGAGTAAATGCAAATGAGACAAAATCTCTACGAATACATTGTAAAACTTAGCAATTGAACAACGATTTTATTGTTGTTCTTCATCTTGAAGTCACTACTCATACCTCATATCAAGATTAACACGCCCCCTAGCACAGGTTTGGATGGAATTAATTGCTAAATGTTGAGCAATGCTACATCCATGTTTCTTTTGCCCGTTGATCCATTGATACGGGACCGACCATTTAACTTGAAAAGGGTGGGGGTATGGTTTTTTTTCTGGACAGCAAAATTTATTAATTTTTTTACCTGGTATAAACAAAATATTTTTCTTTAAAAATAAGCATTATTTTTTTTTTGGTCAGGAAGCCCTGTTCAGAATATTATTTTTTCATCACTTTTGCAGCTTAAATATTTTTTTTTTCACATAAAATCAGCTTCAAAATTATTTTTTTCGAAAAAAAACCATACCCCCTCCTTTCAGGTTAAATGGTTGGTCAATGGTCAATGGAAAGTCAACAAACATAGACTTTATTACAATCACTGTCAGAAGACGATCACAACATTTAAACAACCACAGCGCTCTCATCGAGCCAATAGTAAGAAAACTTGGCATAATAAAATCATGAGACGTGGGCACAATAAACAGGTGAACAGAATAACCATTTGAAATTACAAAAAAAAAATAATTGAAAAAAAACTTGATACTAGATTTTGTATTGAGTACTTCTTTCTAAAAATGTTTTTGATGATTGATTAGCAAGTTATTTGATTAGAATGCCGTTGATAAGTTACTCTTTGAATACGTACACAACATAAAATTTACTGTCTATTATGCAGCTTTGGTGTTTTTGTATTTTTAGGCCCAAAACTTCTTTTAACCATTTTCAATAATTCTGAATTGTTATAATCAAGATAATCTTTGCTTAAATATAGATATGTGGTGTGATTATAAAATATTTTGGTTTGAATAGTTTTATTTTACCTACTTTTTTCCATACTTCTTTAAAAGCGGTCGCATTTTTATTGCTTCTTGTGTGAACATGTATTTCACGAATTTGCTTGATTTAATGATAAAATGAATGATAAGTTTTATCTTCATGTTTTATGTTTGCCTGTCTTTTTGTCTGTATATAGGATTTGTATGTTATGTCGGTTATAAAAGCTCTCTGAAGCTATGAAAATCTATTAACCTCGAAAAAGACTTCCGTAAAGCAACGGTGTTTTACCAGGAGACCGGGTCCATTGGACCAGCCTTGCGGCGAGCACCCTTTGACTCATCTTTCCAGATTATGTTTTGTCCTACTCTTTAGTCTACCTGTAATGAGTTTTATTCGAATGTTAATAATATTATAGCGAAATGGGTTGAGAGAGGGAAGGTTTGGGTACCAATAAACCATTTTAACCTACCACTAGCTCTTGCAAGTGCCAGTACCAAGTTGGCTATCCCAAGTTCCTATCGTATTTATGTTTGTCTCTGGTATTTTGTGTATGTTTCAAGTTTTTTAGTGCAGTTCCTTGTGAATTTTAGCGTGTGATTTTAATTTTCGGCTATTGAAGGTGTTTAGTGCTATTCTCTCTTTGTAATTTATAGAGTTTTTGAATTTGCATTGCAAAAAAGTAAGCTTGAAGAAAAGGTCCAATGTTGAGTAATACATTAATCATATCCCTTTTTCATCATTTTTATGTTCAGCAAATATTTTGAGCACTCTTCTTTTATAAGTATTGTCTGTAAAAGCAGCTGAGGTGACAAGTGTACCATACCTTTTAACTATGCCTATTTGTGGGGTTTCTGCCCCTTTGTTGGTTAATTGGTATGCCTTGACGGTTGTTTTCCATGTTAAAACTCCCTTGAACATTTTTAAAGTTGGTAGGTATATGTGTAACATATAATAGATTTCATTGAAACAATGAAAGGATATGGAATAAATGCATATGAGACAAAGTCTTTACAAATACTTGGTAAATAAGCAATGGAACAGCGCTTTTATTGTTGTTCTTCATCTTGAAAAAACAATGAGCTTTGTTCATACCTCATAGTAAGTTCAAGACGGCCCCTAGCACCGGTTTAAGCGGAATGCATTGCTAGATGTCGAGCAATGCTACATCCATGCTCTCACAATCATGAATGCGGGATTGTCAACAAACATAAAACAGTAAATTTTTCTTACAACTACTGTCATCCGTTGCACGACACAAAATACCTAACAGAGGCTAACCACAACACATAAACAACTACAGGACACTCATCGTTCCGATTGCAAGAAAACTTGACAATATAAGATAGTGAGGTGTGGGCATTCTAAACAGGTGTTCAGAATAACATTTTGAAATTACAAAAAATAAAATGCCAAAAAGTTCGAATATACGATAGTGTATCAATATCAGAAATTCTCTCAAGAACAAGTAAATAAAAAACAAACATCTCTCTCACGAGGAATCTTTTTACGGAATCCACACCACAGGAGAAACAAACTCCAGTCTTAAATAAATAATGAAAGGATATGGAGTAAATGTACATAAGACAAAGTCTCTACAAATACATATTAGTTTGCCGATATATCCAGTGCAAACAATCTCTTTGAAAAACATATAATTAAATTTTCTGTGCAATATTAAGCTTTCGGTAAACAGATATATTTTTCTACAACCATTAATTCTGGTGTTAAATTATCGTTACACACTTCATCCGTCAGTCTTAACACTTCAATTATAGGTATAAGATAATTTGATCTATCTTGTCAAAATTCACGAAGAAAATAATTAAAGCAAAAAATTGATATAAGATCATTTGATCTTTTTCGTCAAATTTAATGGAAAGAAAAAAATATATATTGCAAATTATATGTTTGTATCTTGTATGAATTCATTGAAAAAGATTAAAGTAAATTTACAGCACATTACAAAAATGACGTCGTATACGTCGTTATAATTTTACATGAATCTGAGTAGTGGATTAAAACAGGTATTTATCAGATATACTTATTTGCTCCTCATTGATAAATCTCAAATTACCATAGTAATTACACTTTTTGTGTCACTGGTCAACGTGTTAATTTAGTTTTTTAATTCACAGTTGTATTGACTTAACGCATGTTGGAACAAGACACACATTTAATTTAAGAAACTATTTAAATTACCACCCAATCTAAATAATCTAACGTTCAATTACTATGACAGGCTTCAATGAAAATATTTCACATTGATGTTCAATCCTCCGACATAATTGATGAATTAAACCATAAATGACCGCCAAAGAGTCACGTCTAACATGTTTAAGTGATGTTTAGGGAATTTTTGATACACCTTGTTTATCATATTTATGTTTTGCAATACATGTATATACATATGCAGTACTGCAATCAAAACCCCTCCTTAGTGAAATAACATGCGTTCATCCCAATTCAGAAAGTTGTTTATTTCACATTCAAATTTACTTTGATTAGGTTTGAAATGCTTTCATCTCTTTCATATACATAAAGTTGACCTCAAAAAGTCATAATCAAAGCTCCGATGGAGCTGAATCTCGAAGCCCTGAAATTCTACATGTGGTAAAACTTCGTAGTCATCCAAAGAACTACTGCATACGTCTGCATGTATTAAGTTATAGTCCGTAATACGTGAAAATAATCGGATTGTGTGATTTCGCATGTTGATTTCATTGCTATTATATATTATCAAGAGCATTTGGCCACTTATTGCGAGTTTAAAGGCGTAAAAACTTCTTAAAAGGCGACCGCGAAGCGAGAGCCTTTTAAGAAGTTTTCAGTCTTTAAAATCGCTGTAACTGGCCAAATTGCGCTTGATTATTAATTTGTGCGAAAATTCGAACGAACAAATAGCGATGTTTGTATTTTGAATGCTACGAAACATTTACTACACTATTTTAAGAATACACACTACAACGACTCGTTATTGATTTTTTGTAACTATGAATGGGGACATGTTTGACCTAAATAAATAATTTAAATCATACCCAGCAAACACACGACATCATATGGACGTCGGGTTTTGGTTAATATTTGGTCGCGACGTCAGTATACCAAAAACCGACGTCGGATCGATGTCGTAATTCAGACGTCTACATTTGGTCGGCTTTTGGCGTTGACGCGACTTCTGTTCTTGTACGGATGCAAGTCCCTCGTCGAAAAATGACACAGAAATGACAATGAAACGACAGATTTAAAAGACCTTAGTGATAGTATTACATATACTGCATGTATTATGATGAAAAATAAATATTTAAGGTAGATCGGTAGTCTTCCGCCATTTTGAATTCGTTATTTATATTGTTGTGGTATTATCTGCTTTTTAAATATGCAAATATTTTTATTTGTAATAAATCAATCAATATTATATTCATANATTTACATAAATTGAAAAATGAATAAAAACAAAACTGGGGTCAAAAATATTGCTGAAAACTTTCTAAAAATAAAATTTATTTGGAATATTTTTTTATGATTATAAAAGTTATATGAGTAGCTAAATCGGAAAAGTTTTCAAAATTTTACTTTTATACATTTACACAATACTATTAGCTATAGTTCAACCTCTAATCTTTAACTCTTTCAATCTGTGCGACTATATGCAAATAGTGGCAAACAAAAATTATTTCCCTTCAACATAGAAAGCACGTAAGGTCAATTATTTTTCCAATCTGAATTTTTATTGCTCAGCAGTTACGCCGACAGAAATACCTTAACACAGATTTGTTAAAAATAANTAAATTTTATGGAAAACAAAGTCGGTGACCCCCATTTTTCTTTATATTTTTTGAAAGTATGTTGAAAGGGCTAACACATGAATAAAGTAGAAAAAAATCTATGGAATAGTTTTAAAGAAATAAACAATATACCTGTTTTTCCCTATATATTCATTAGAAATATTTGATTATTTTGATATCAGTTATTTTAAAAACAAGCTCGGTGACCCCCCTTTTTTATTTTTTTATTTCAATGCTAATATCAAAAGGAAACTTTCCTGAGAAAATAAAGAAAATCTATGGAAAAAATTTTTGGACTACCCATCTACCTTAAATCAATTGAAAAATGAATAAAAACAAAACTGGGGTCAAAAATATTGCTGAAAACTTTCTAAAAATAAAATTTATTTGGAATATTTTTTTTATGATTATAAAAGTTATATGAGTAGCTAAAACGGAAAAGTTTTCAAAATTTTACTTTTATACATTTACGCAATACTATTAGCTATAGTTCAACTTCTAATGTTTAACTCTTTCAATCTGTGCGACTATATGAAAATAGTTGCAAACAAAAATTATTTCCCTTCAACATAGAAAGCACGTAAGGTCAATTATTTTTCCAATCTGAATTTTTATTGCTCAGCAGTTACGCCGACAGAAATACCTTAACACAGATTTGTTAAAAATAATATAAGAAAACAAATTTTAATCTTAAAAATACATAATCATCTAAAAACAAAAAAAAAAATGCAGATTTTAAATCTAAATTGTACCTTTCTAATATTATATATAATTTTTGAGATTTATTCCTCTCGCATAATTAGTTGGTCACAATGCACTTGACTGATTAACAGCTTGTATTAGCTTTGATCATGTTGATATCTGTAAAGAAACATTTAAGGCAAACTGCTTGGAAAATTCTGACTTTACTTCCCCATTATGCCAGAGTAAATCCGAGCTCACATGGATGGGTTGAAAACTGGTCGGACTCCAACCAAAGCTCGTCGTCACAGAAATAATAAATAGTAATGAAAATCACCGAGAAAAATGGCCTTCTCACGTAAAGAAACGTTCAATTTTCAACCACTACACAACATAAAATAACTTTGTTTCTCAGTCGGTAACCGACTCTGTTTCGACGTCAGAAAAAGACGTAATAAAAACTTTCATTTTCAATCAAAATCCAACATCCATCCGACATCAGGATATGACGTCATTCTGACATCAAAACAACTAATTTTGCCTGCTGGGTAATTATAGAACACCTATCCCTGAATCAATTACTAATTGATACTCAAAACTTTATAAACGTAATGTTATAAACTCAATGTTATAATACTAAATTAATCGCGCTTCTGGACACGTGTACTTATGTAAACTTTAAATATAGATCGCTTCAGCTGTGTGAATACACATCTGACGTGTTATGTTTCATTTTAAACCAATAAAAACATCTTATAAAGGTCAATGGGCGTGTTTTCCCATCAGATATAAAGACAGCCATTCATTTTCCATAAGCAACGAGTAAAAAAAAAAACGAGTAATTTGATTAACATGCATATTGTTTTCAGTTTAATAAAACAACACTATATTCAACTCAAGAAAATGGCAGAAATTTAACTTAAATACTAAATGTATCCGATTTTGAAAGGAACTTGCGCACTATATTTTATTGGAAGCACGAAGATCATCTTTTAGAGCTGTTAATAGGCTTGAAGCCTCACGCGGTGCACGTGATTTTTTCTTGCCATATCAATATCTCTCCAGCCATTTCATGGCTTCGAGATAATAAAAAGCAGAATACAAAGCAATGTGGTTAACAATGAATTAGCACCCTCTTACTAACAACAGAAAATATGGGCTTTTGTGTTCATGATATCCTCAAAATGTCAGGGTTCATTTTGTCAATTGTGGAATCAATACCCCTGAAATTGTGAAGTAGAATCTTCCTTCTTGTATCTTTCAGAAAACATGTGGATGATTCATAAGATAGGTAAAACTTGTATACTAATTTCAGATGTCTACCCTCTGTTTGGTGTGGCGTTTTCGCTATCATCTGATTTGTCTTTGTGGTCTCTGTTGTCTCTACTCATTTAAAAGCTCTATTACCACAATTATTTGTCATGCAGTTGCTTATTGTGGACTTTATTAACTGCGATGAACTATTCTTTTCACTGTATACGACCTTTCAAAATCAATTGCTGTTTAGTTGCTACCGGACAGTTGCAAAAAGAATGGGAGGTTTGAAGCGTTATATAACTGGTGTTACCTACATTTTCTTTTGAAAGAACTGTACTAAGTCAGGGACATTGCAGTGGACAATTTTCTGGCGACCCCCACCCCTCGTCCTTTGTCTTTTTTTGCCATTTGGGTTTTGGCTCCTGAGTAAATTCTGTCCTGTGATTTTGTTATTACCCCTATTTACTAAATCGTTACAACAGTTTGATTGTTAAGTCATACTATTTGCATTTTCGTGAATTAACGACGGGAAGGAACCAAAGAAGCGTGAATTAAAAAAAAATCAAAGTACAGAGACATGACAAAAACGAGAAAACAAAGACAAAGACACGATACATAAAAAAAACGAAAATAAAAATATTCAAAACCAAATACGGACACCTTATATTTTTCAATGGTGTCATTGTGACGGGCATACAATTTCGACGGAGACACAAGTAACAAAAGCTGAATATACTCTCAACTCAGCATTATTTGGACAGTGTTTTCACTCTTTAAAAAATCTATGTTTAAGGTAACTGCTTGACAGTAACGAATCAATTGTGAAATGTGCAATTCCTACTGTACTCGATAGAGGTGATTTATTTTGCTACAAAACAGAAATTTGGAACGTAGAATCATCACATTTGTTATACAGCTTAGATATGAAACGTTTGCTACAAAAAATTAAGTACAAAGCTAAAGTAAGTGTACCAATACTTATTATCTCATGTGAGATAGATCTTGTGTAAATATTTCTTTCGCTGTGTTGGCCCTTATAAACCGAATCCAACAGATAAAGTAAGTGAGAACAGATAGATTCAGTTTTAAGAAGCGCACAGTTAGTTTCAATTTTGGATTCCCCATTGTCTGTTGAAAAAAAGGCATGCAAATTCGACAAAATATTGAAAAATTGTCACCACGTCATCATCGGTGTACTTTTTGTTTAACACAGTGGGGTTCCAAACAATATGTGTTTTGTCTTTTGTTTAAAAGCATATTGAAATGTTTCTTGTTATATTGTCAATGTTACAATTTTAGTAAGTACTAAAAATTCCAAGACGAGAAAACATTAGGTTACCGATTCCATTTTTCTAAATAAAGATTGAAGGGGCATAGAATGGCCCGACAATTTCAAACTTTAATGGCTTTCAATATCTCGGTCTATTTCATCCTACTTTAATAATTTGTAATTGTAAAAAACCTCAAAAATAGGTAATGGAGTAACTTTCCGTTTAATATATGAAAAGATTTACCTTTGAAAAGAATAATGACTTTTCTTAACCAGAAGGTACAAATAACATTTTCTCCTAAATAATGAGGATTCATATTTGTCGAAATGCGCATATGCAGAAATTAAATTCACAGTAACTTCTGTATTTAATTATTTATGTCAGATTTATGTAAGATATTGACATCTCTTGGGCTTTTTGTAAAAAAAAACAAAATTACCAAACAGAAGAGCCGAGGTCCATAAGACAAAAAGACAAATCAGGTGGAAACCACCGGAAAATTGTTGACCGCAATGGCCCTGACTTGGTACAGGTATTTCTAAAAGAAATGGTTGGTTAAACCGGTTTTATCGTGCACCAATCCTCCCCTTACATTGCAGTACCGAGTATGTAAGTGAATACTTCAATAATGAACACTGTGTCTTACAAAAAAAATTTCCATCGGTTGAATGAATCAATTCTATAGAATTGTCATTTTGAATATTACAACTTCTTAAATTTGAGCAATTCTGTAATAAAAAATGATAAGAAAACAGAAAAAGAAAGACATGGGGCATCAATAAAAATACGAAAATAAAAATATTCACAGTTAAATTGGGGTACTAACACCTAATTTTTTAAATGATGTCATGTTGATGGCCATAGAATTTGTAAAGGGACGGAAGTAACAAAAGCTGAACATATCCCCAACTCAGCAGTTTTTGGACAGTGTTTCGCTATTTAGAAAAAAAATAATAACTGCTTAAGTTAAATTCTCGCAAGCAACGATTACAATTAACACGCTAGAGACGATTTATATTGATGCAACAAAATCGAAATTGAGAACTTAGAATCATCACACACATGAGCTTAGATCTAAAACGTACTGGTGAAAGGTTACTCCTTAAAACTTGTGTACAGCATACAGAAATTTACCGTTTATTATGCAACTTGGGTATTGCTTGTATTTGTTTTATGATCTACAAAAAATCAAAGTATGAAGCTACAGCAAGTGTCTCAATAGCTTTGATTCTATGCTCATTTGAATAGATCTGATGTCAATATTTCTTGAATTTTGGAATTTAAAAAAAAAAGTACAATGTAGTTGAAACTGAAACTAAGGGACTTGACTAAATGTGTTTGTTTTTTCGGTGAAAATGGTGAATTAAAGGATAAGGAGTAAATGCACATGAGACAGTCTCTACTAATACATGTTAAAAACAAGCAACGGAACAACACTGTTCAAGCCCTTTTATATATTACATAACATTCAATCCAATAATCCAACTTTCGATTGAAGAATTCATGTCAAATCGCCCCACGAAAAAATCGCCCCACTATTTTTCAAAATCCCCCCACTTCCAGAATGTGTATATACTGTAATAAAAATCGCCCCATTGATGTAAAAATTGCCCCACTGATGTTAAAATCGCCCCACTTTTAAATAATGTCAGATTGACGATAAAACACAGAAGTAGTAAAAATCGCCCCATCAATGTCAAATTCGCCCCACTCATTGTCTAAATCGCGCCACTTTCAAGATGTGTCTTTTATGCTATAAGGCACTGGGGTTGTGAAAAAAACGCCCCATTGAGGTCAAAATCGCCCCACTCATAGTCAAAATCACCCCACTCATTGTCAAAAACGCCCTACTCCCAAAATGTGTCTATCATGGTACAACACACTGAACTTGTAAACATCGCCCAAACGATGTCAAATTCGCTCCACTCCTTAGGTCTCCTTATGTTGACAATGAAGACAATGCTTTATCTTTTCTAACTATCTGGTATTGATATTGAAGTTTCCTGTATGTGATATGTTTTTATTAGTTTTACTTTAAGTACACGGATAAAAAGAAGTAGAGCACCTGGAAAAATAGGTCAAATGCATAAGGGAGCAACCATTTGATTTTTATGGGGGGGGGGGGGCAAGGAAGGAACATCTGATCCTGGATTTTTTTTTTCACACAAATATTGAGCCTGACAATTTTTTTCTCACTCGAAGTAATCCTGTCATTTTTATTTTGCCAAAGCCAGAAATTTTGCTTCATATTTGTCATCCTGGTTATTTTTTTTCAGCTTCCTCCTGTCCTGATATTTTTTTTCACCAAATGTCTGATCCTGGATTTTTTTTTTCAAATTCCTTCATTGCCTCCCCCCCCCATAAAAATCAAATAGTTGCTCCCTAATCCAGAAGAAGTCCATGCATAGATTTATAATACATAGATATACAACGCCTTTCGCCATCCACGGTCATCCTTTGTAAGATAAAAGGGACAAACTAAAAAAAACTTCCGATAGCACAAATCTCTTATCGCTGAAACTGCATTGACCACATCGTAGGATTTCCAAATTAGGATTAATAAGAAAATAAGTGAGATATTTTCGGCAACACACATAGAACCTTTGAAGTACCCTGCGTTGTTCATCTGTGTATAATAAATCTATGGTCCAAGTACAGAAAAGCAAGTATTCGTATATATGTCGAACCGTAAAGAAACAGTCACAGGATGAAAGTACAAAGCGAAACCACTTGTCATGCCATAAAGAAAGTCACTGGAGGAAAGTAAAAGGCAAAATTACGATAGTAGATTTGTTCCCTTGTAGATCCTTGTAGATTTCGTTTACAAGAAGACATTGATCACTATTAAAGAAAGACACAATAATTTTTTAGACGCTTTATTGAAGATAAATATGAAGCACTGCACATTTTTAACAAGAATAAATGTAGCACTACACAATCACATATATTCTCTTTCACTCTTTGATAAGCATGTACACTCAAGGTATAAATAACATAAATAAATTTAGCACTACAAAAATAGCATACGTTTGTTCCATTATCTGGTTGGTGTACTTGTGTTTGGTCAGGGTTTGTGTCGGTAATGTCTGCTGGCAGGTGGAACGAGAGTCTGGTACTTTCGCCATTTGCTGTATTTGGTCTAGGCTGGCAGTCATTACAATACCACGTCAGGGTCTCGTTGCCCGATTGACTCTTCTATATTGCTCTCTACTGATGCCGGTCCCACATGTTTGTGCTGGCAATGGTCCTCGGGGGGGGTCACTTCCACTATATGATGAGGTAGGGATGAGCCGCTGGAATAGGTACCTATTTCTTGCTTCAGATTATATGATAAGGGTAGTAAATTGTGATAAAAATATGTGATAAAGTAGGGAATTTCAGATGAGATTATGGGATAAGGTCAATTTGTTGCATCTAAACCAGATACTAATTAGCATTTGACATGTCTACATTAATAAGTATTAAACTGTGAGTAATTTTCTACTTTTGATCGAAAATAAAGAAATTACAGTATTCACCCCAATATATGACAAGGTATACTTGTCTGCATTATATATGATTAGGTTTACTTTTCTGCTAAAAATAAGTGATAAGGTTGATATTTTTGAGATTCTCAATATATGATAAGGGTGGGGGTCCTGCTGTGCCAGCGGCTCACTCCTACCAAAAATCATATGTAGTGACCCCCCGAGCAATGGTCACAGCCATCACACTAAACTGCCTCTTGACGCGGACGGACTAAAGTTTTTAGCTCACCTGGCTATGCCAGGGTGAGCTTTTGTCACAATGCGTCCGTCGTCCGTCGTCCGTCGTCCGTCTCTCTGTCCGTCAACAATTTCAAAACTCTTCTCCTCTGAAACCGCTGGGCCAAATGTAACCAAACTTGACTTGAATCATCACCAGGGTATGGCTTCTCAAAATTGTGTTCGATTAGTCGGCTGGTCAAACAACATGGCCGCCATTGCTAAAAAAAGAACATAGGGGTAAATTGCAGTTTTTGGCTAATAACTCGAAATCAAAAATCTGACGAGGTAAAAATGATCAGCATGATGAGATCTACCCACTGTGCAATTTTGAAGAAAATCTGAAAACCCATGTCGGAGTTATAGCCCTTTTTTCGTTAAATTTTAAAAATTTTTGCATTTTTTATTTATTATTTCAAAAACTGTAACAGATAGAGGTCAAGTGTAAATTGCAAAA
>MJUU01069851.1:118659-132300 GCA_002080025.1 Modiolus philippinarum | reverse complement strand
ATTTACAAAATGACGTCTCAGCTTCAAAACTGGTTTGAAAGTGGTCCTTAGCAAGAACGTTTTTTGTCAAAACAGCCCAACAAAGAAATATAGTAAAACATGATCAGACTTTAAAAACAGTTCAAAATATTGGAGGTGTTTGAGCTACGAAAGTTTGAGAAACTAAAGATCAACTGTATAACTTGCAATGTTACCTTGATTGTGGCAACTGAATGCCAGGAGAGCAATACAGGCTCCTGGGAGCCTCTGGTTCAATGTATGCAGTCTCTTGCCATTGTGTTTAATAAAGGTATGTGTAAATTGGATTTTGCCGGCGACTTTCCAAAAGTGGAAATTGTACCCTTTTTTATATGTTTTCTATTTAAGAAAGTGTTGCTATATGTGTAATTATATTTATTCAGAGTTGTGAGTTTTAATGTGTCTGTTTGAAATATAGGTATAACAATGTGGATGTACAATGTGAATATTGCTGAGTGAAAGTATATGCAAGAAAATACAAAAATAATATATTTCTCCATTGGGGCGATATTGACACTTAAGGAGGGGCGATTTTACATTAGTGGGGCGATTTTGTCAGAAAAGTGGGGCGATTTGTTTTTTGATTATCTCAATGGGGCGAGTTTTCAAAATGGTGGGGCGATTTTTACTGGGGAGATTTTTTCAGTGGGGAGATTTTACCTGTTACCATTTGACACAGTGCTGTTCCAAACCAAATATGTTTGTCTTTTAAATGGAGGAAATAACGAAATTACAAAACAGAATTATCAAGAGCTGAAATCAAAAGAGCAAAACGACGACGTAGTTGCAATATCATCAGTTATTTCAACTGCAATGGTCCTGACTTAGCGCGGGCATTTCAAAAGAAATTGTGGTTTTACCGGTTTTATTCCGAGCCGAATCTCACCTTCCATTGTGGTAGTGCACGGTCGCAACTCGATAGCAATTGCTATATGAAGGTCGTAGACAGTGGAAGGATGTTCACCTTAGTACATGTTGGCATAGATGAAGACCAACAATAAAAGCGTTGTTCCTTTGCTTGTTTTTTACCACTTATTTGTATAGACTTTGTCTCATGTGCATTTACTCCGGAGTTGACATTTGAAACACGGCGGATGTCTTACTCAACCGGTGCACCTGATCTCACAGATGGTTTTTTGGGGGTCCTTGTTCATTTTTGTATATGTGTGTGTCTTCAATTTTCTCTCCGATGCCGTGATCATGTTTTGTCTTTATTTGTTTTTCCGATGTTGCCATTGTCTTTGGATTGTTTGTTTAAGACTGAAGGTTTGGTTCTCACTTACTTAAGTAAGTACTAAGAATTCAAAACAGACAAAAAATTATAGGGTACCGATTTAGTTTCCATGGAAATCAAGATGAAATTGGCATACAATTCCCTGCAATGTTCGAAATGTTTATTACTTTTCATATCATGGCCGATTTTATGATACTTTGATATTGTGTAGTTCTTGAAATATATATAACTCAAAAATAGGTCACTGAGTTGCGTGTAATATATGAAGATATGAAAATTAACTAGAAGGTACAAACAACCTTTCCTAGAAAAAAATTAGGATCCTTTTTAACGTCACATTGCCATAAAACATTGAAGTCGCTTACGCTTCAATTATTTAGTAAGTAATTATTGGAGAGGATGACTCCATAAAAATTGTGTTTCATAAACACATGTTTTCTTTTTTGAAGGAAGCAATTCACAATTCACAGTAACTTCGGTATTTAGTTTTTTTTTAACCAAAATAAAATTGATACTTCCACTTCTGCAAATCAAGCAATTCTTTAAACAAAATTTTTTCTTCAATTCAATTCAAAACGATTCACTATGGGACAACTCCCCAACCTTTCTATCATAGACCCAAAAAAGTAGAGTCAACTTTTATAAAATTGACTTCATTGTTGTTCATTGGAGTATGCCATTTCGATTCACTCTTATCCTACTTGATATGAAGGCTCAGTACAAACAATTTTACTTGTTGGGTCGCAAAAGTGAATAATTCCAATTTATTAACTTGAATGGGAAACAATGAAGCTTAATTGTAATCTAAATATACAGTTCCTTTAAACACTTACTTGTTTTGACGTGAATGAATTTGATTTGATACTCCATGCAGGGACGAACACCTAAATTTACGGAATTGTACATTGATATTGTACTAAATAAAAATTGCCTTGTTTGGTTCATTTTGAATACTTTAACTGATACAAACCAATTTATGGATAATTTGTTAAAACGTTTAAAACAAGAATTACGCGATTTCTATCATGATTTGGGAGTTAAATTTGATAATCAAAATTGTCCAAAAGAAGGTTAATTTTATCACCCTTTTTGCTATCATTAACGTTTGTTTAAGTACTTCCCCTAATCGTTGACAATGTTTACGTACAATCACAAGCTACCCGTTAAACTTTTGTAGTAGAGATTTAAATTTTTCTTTTTCAAATAAGACAATTTTTAAATAAGTATATTTAGACAAAAACCTGATTGGTTATTTAACATGTAAGATGTTTGTCATTTGCTCATAAGTTTTTCACTTTAACTTGAGAATTGGATTCGAACAGATGTAGTGTAGACATGGAGAGCATGCTTGCTCTCCTATTTTTTATTATTAATATAGACTTTGTTAGGACTAGTTGCCCCGTTTCAAGTAATAATTTAGTGGTAAACGCTGGCGTTTCATGCCATGTAACAAGCTCTTTGACTGGATTAAACCAAGTAGAAATTCATGGCACAGTTTTGTTTCCCGCTACACCTGGTAGTGCAACTCCGTCAATAGAGGCGAATGATATATATGTATACTCTACCGGTAGAATATTGGCCGATGGATACGGGTATAGTGCTGTGAATGGACCAGGGAAAGGCTCCTCAGATGGCTCTGGAGGTAAGCTACTCACATAAACCACAATCTAAAATATATGATGTATATTTTTGGAATTCCTCTTGTTGTTCTTTTATATAAAAAAAGTCACCAACTAATATGTGTTTATTATGACATTTGTGAACACTTTTTACTCTTTTGCAGAATACTTTTTTTCATGTAGTTTTGGGGTTAAAGTTATTATGATATAAGGCTATGATATACACTTGCAATAAAACTTTCCTTTTTTTATTACAAAATAATCAGTATTGAAATCCAATAAAAATAAATACATTTTATGTATTTCTACTCAGTTGTACTTAAGTTTAATTTAATTTCTGTTCTTTTTGAATATCCTTTTTTTTTTAAGTTGTTTGTTTCAATTTTCAAAATTTTACAATACTTAAAATATCATAAAAAATATTGTTCAGTATATGAGTTGTGAACCGTGACTATAGTAAAATGATTTTCAGTTTGATCAATTAAATGTACATATCTACTGCGGTACTTAAATGTAGACGCACATCCTAATAGGAAATGAGTTATTCATATAAACATTCACTTATATGCGCATTTAAATTTCGTAATAAATAAGTAAAGTTTCACTTATTATGCAACGATAATGAAAAAGACAAATGTGCTTGTTTTATTTATATATATTGGGAGTTATCCTAAAAAAATTGTCTTATAGATTGCATATACTTGCCTTACCTCTTGTGCACTGTAATCCCAAGCGCATCAGTGTTGCACTCTCTAACGTTCTTTTTTTACACCGTATTTGTTTATCAGGGTCGTTTAATATTGGATTTGTAAGCCTTTTGTGCCGATACCCCCTTTTCTTGTTTATCTTTCTCTTTACCACCCTCTACCGGATTTGACTTTACTTACCGGAGTTGACATGTTCAACACGGCGGGTGTCTTATAAGAAGCAGGAGATTCTTACCCTACCGGTGCACCTGATCTCACCCATGGTTTTTATTGGGTCCGTGTTGTTCATTTTTGTATATGTGCGTGTCTTCATTTTCTTTTCAGTGCAGTGCTCATGTTATCTCTTCGTTTCTTCGTTTTTCCGACGTTGCCATTGTCCTTGGATTGTTCTTTTCAGACTGACGGTTCGGTTCTCACTTACTTTATTTCCATTTTTCTGCCAAAATATTGAAAACAAATTACTGTGTAAACAACTCCCGATTTTTCTTATCACTTGCTTACTTCTATATATGTACGCCTATCTAGTATTGGTAGACAGTATTTATAATAGAAAATCGCCTGTTTGACCATTCTGATTTTTTTTATGTTGAATAATGTAGCAATCTACTTTTTTCTTCTTATATATACACTGTGATTCAAGATGTTTTTAGTTATACTGGGGTGAACATTACATTTCTACTATCTACCACCTTTCAACAGCAATTTTTGTTGAGTTGGTACCACATCCACTGTAATGGAAGGGGAATGTTTGGCGAGACATAAAACCGGTTTGACTCACCATTTCTTTTGAAATGCCTATATCAAATTAGGACCATTGCGGTTGACAATTTTGGCGGTGGTTTGTGCACCAACTTTGTCTATTGGTCCCTTTGACTTTGGCTCTTGACAATTTAGTTATTTTTGTTATTATCCTTTTAGTACTAAACATTTTTTAAATTCTTTGAGTTTATGGTCTTCCAAACGTTTAGATTTTATCTGCACTGAAGAGACATAAGTTATCGAAATGCGCATATGCAGAAAATAAATTTACAGTTACTTCGGTATTAAGTTATTTGCTATCACTGGGTCGATGCCTCTGCTGGTGGACTGTTAGTCCCCGAGGGGTATTCACCAGCCCAGTAGTCAGTACTTCGGTGCTTACCCGAAAGCCGATTCTATTTGGAAATTTGAATTATCTAAATTTTGGTAAATTTTGTTGAAAACTAAGGAGTATCTCTCTCATGCAAAGCTCTGTCCTTAGCTGATTTTGGCTTTACATTTAGATCATATTGGTAATTTGTTCTCTTATCATTTTTTAAGTTCTTTGAATTTATGGTCTTCCAAACGTTTAGATTTTATCTGCACTGAAGAGACATAAGTTGTCGAAATGCGCATATGCAGAAAATAAATTTACAGTTACTTCGATATTCAATTATTTGCTATCACTGGGTCGATGCCTCTGCTGGTGGACTGTTAGTCCCCGAGGGGTATTCACCAGCCCAGTAGTCAGTACTTCGCTGCTGACCCGAAAGCTGATTCTATTTGGAAATTTGAATTATCTAAATTTTGGTAAATTTTGTTGAAAACTTAGGAGTATCTCTCTCATGCAAAGCTCTGTCCTTAGCTGATTTTGGCTTTACATTGGTAATTTGTTCTCTTATCATTTTTTAAGTTCTTTGAATTTATGGTCTTCCAAACGTTTAGATTTTATCTGCACTGAAGAGACATAAGTTGTCGAAATGCGCATATGCAGAAAATAAATTTACAGTAACGTCGGTATTTAGTTATTATGACAAAATTTCTTATGATTAATTTTTTATTTACCACTAGTGAACATTAAACTATTTAATTGTCTTTTTTTGCTGACTTTGATACAGAGTGTAAATCGCCTTATTGTGATGTGTTTTTAGCACCTCAGCTTTCTTAACAGTTTTTAATGGATCTTTGTGATACTTCAGATTCTGAACTGTAGTGACATAAGTTGTCGAAATGGCCATATGCGAAACAAAATTATTTTGAAATTTCGGAAATTCTGATATTTTGGATCTTGAATCTTTTTCGCTAACAATTGCAGTAAAAAATCCCTTAACGCCAATATTGTGAGACAAAAGCAGCCATCTGTTTCTACCAGTGAACTTATAAGTCGTCTTTTCATATCATACCTTTCCCTTCTAAATATACAACACAAATGCAGGGATATTCAGACGGCTTTTCTGTAAAATTATTTGGAAATCCTTTATTGCCAGATCATGAAGTTGTGGAAATTTTGAGGACTTGCAAAAAATTTTTTTTTACTATTTTACTACCCAAGATATTTACTTAGTAATCTACACTAAATATTTCAATACTTGTGTGAATAGAGTAGGAGCATCCACATCAATTCAATCACTTTTATATTCAAAATTGTTGATGTGGTACGTCAAAATTTTAATCGGAGCAGCCATCCATTATTTAAATTTCTTGTAGAGAATTGTTAAGATGCTATTATTATCATTTTTTTTCTTGCCTTTTTCGTTAAATTTTAGATATTATTAGAAAAAAAAATATTGAAGTTTAATATTTTATTGAATAGCTAAATATCAAAGTAATTGTAAATTTATCTTCCCCAAACGACTTTTTGACAACTGATGTCTCTTGTCTGCAGAATAAATCAGAGCAATTGGAAAACAAAAACCTGAAAGATGTTTATTTATTCTAATAATTGTTATCGTTGTTAACGTTTGTCTTTTGTCTTGTGTTTTTCGTGTGCGCTTCCCTAGGTATTGTAATTTTCAGATATTGTAGATGTTTCATGTTATCCTTTTTATGTAATTTAAAGCTGATAGAGAACATGTTACCAATAAGGTCTGATTGAAATCAGCTAAGGGAAAGGTATAAATGAGCGAGATACTATTTAGTTTTCAACAAAATTGTTTGTTACCAGAGCCACCAACCCCAGTGGTAATAAATAACTTAATGATGAATTAACTGTAAGATGGCCTTAAATGAAAAACACTTTACATAAAGTGTTCATTAATAGGTAAAAATACATATTTACGACAAATACGTCATCAACTATGCAAAACGAGATACTATTCTCCATACGTTCAGCTGTCCCGAGTTCCTATCGTTGTTTACGATTGTCTTTTGTCTTATTTCTGTTTTTCCTGTGTAGTTCCCTAGCAGATTGTGGCATGTGATTATAATTTTCAGCCATTGTAGGTGTTTCCTGTTCTCTTTTTTATTTCATATTGTATATTTTATTTCAACTATTATCTTAAACTAATATAAAAACTCCGAAAAGCCAAAATGACATAATGAGAAAGATAATCTTTATGCAATGTAAATGGCATTTTTTTGTGCATTGGATATTATTCTTTAAAAACACGGATTTTTAGTTTCCCACTTACAATTAAAATTAATCGTAAGTCCTTTACTATCGTGAAACTTCTTTAAGTTTAACAAAATCACAGATAATTTCAATTTTTCAAACAAAGCATAGATTACCTAGTTACAAATTCTGTCAGGTCGTAATCTGTTATGACAACTTTTTCGTAGTAGTGTTCTTTGTATACAATTTACAGCAAAATCGCTGAAAATCTTTTTTTCTTCATATTAATACTATCAAAGGGACATAAAAGCCGAAAACATTTTAGTGATTTAGAAAGAATAAGAATTTCCTTTTCCGTATGTCATTTTCGGTTCAAGACATACTATATCATAAGAAATATGATACAACATACAATATGATAGATATAGTAACTCAATCTTTTTTGTGCTTTTAAGGCGTTGAAATATTTGCTCTAAGAGTATGCTTTTGGCAGTTGTTGGACACTGAAATTTAATTTATTTATTTACCGTTTTATATTGGTCTATTCATTTTGTGATATTCAATAAATAATAATTAAACTAATAAACTAATCTACAGTTTTTTATGTTACAGTACCTTGTATCACAATTCTTTGTTATGAAGTATTTTGAGTCCCTTAAAATGGTTATGCTTTACCGAATTTACTTTTTTACGTTCTTTCGTTTTCATTCATATTGGTACCTGATAATGTGATATTTTGATTTTGTTGCTCTTTCATTTTGGCATTGCCACATATACCATACAAGTCCTCTGCATCGTATACAATAAAAATGAAAGGATATGGAGTAAATGCACATGAGACAAAGTCTCTACAAATAAATTGTAAAAAAAAACATGCAAAGGAACAACGCTTTTATTTTTGTTCTTCATCTTGAAGTCACCATGAGTCAACATTGATCTGTGCTCATACCTCATAGTTGTATGTTTTGAAGATCTAACTATGTAAATGTTATGCCTCGTGAAGCAATTGTATGATAAGTTTGGTCCTAGGGAAATAGGAACACATTTATTTTTAGTGTAAGCAATATTTTTTTAGAAATTGAATCGTAAAAACAAAATGCAAACGAAAATGTACGGCTAGAAAATTTGCAAATTACTCTCTTAGTTTGTATTTGAATAATGGATAGATTCTCATATTTGAAGGTTTGAATAATTATGATTAAGGAAAGTGGTTGAATTGATATGGAAAATACCAAAGTTACTGTGAATTTAGTTTCTGCATATGCGCATTTGACAAATTATGTCACTCCAGTGCAGATAAAATCAAAACATTTGGAAATCCTTAAACCGAAATATGTTTAAAAGCTTATAGAGAACAAATTACCAATAGGGTCTAAATAGAAAAGCAAAACCAGATAAGGACATAGCTATGCGGGAGGGAGATACCCCTCAGTTTTCAACAAAAATTTTTATTAATTTAGATATTGCAAGTTTTCAAATAAAATCGGTTTTCGGACCAGCAGATGTCGATGTTATGAAGATTTATATATAGGTGTAGCTTACAAATTTCTCGGTTATAACAATTTATTTGAAGGGAGGGTCAAATATTTGGTCCTTGAATTTTATTTCAGCTACAGATTGGCGTTTTTTCCTCCAATAAAGTATTAATCTATATCTCACTATATTAATATTTCATCATACGGGAAAAAAGATATTTAAATGCAATAATAAAATACCAAATAAGGCGGTAATCTTAAATCTGAACTTTATCTTAAAGTATATGTTGGCTCTGATAAGACCAAATAAACTAAGCGGCCTTCAAGTAACTTATTCAGGTAGGGGACTAAGTTGGTAATATCGTCGACGAATTTGTCCATCACCAGATGCTTTCGCATTGACCAGTTGATTAAATGATACAACAAAGAGAAGCTATTGATACTAGTATACAAACGTTCAAATCGACCCTTTAATCTTTAATTCTACTATTATTATCATTATTTTGTCAAGTCCATTTTTAATCGTCAAAATAGGTTTGGTAGTCTTCTGCAGTTATTTTAAGCACAATAAGAACTTTTAGCATGTTAAGACTATTTGGTTGGTTATGAACTACAAATAAAATGCAAAAATTACGTTTGCATAAATACACACATCTCTTATGACCAGTACTCGGATAGGAAGGAGCCTCTAATATCAGAATGATTTTTTTGTCTACCAATCGGCAGATAAAGGCAAGAAAAGGTGGTTGTAAAGAGGCAAGATAATTCGAAACAATGGGATAAACATAACAGCAAAACAAAAGAAAATTTAAAGTGTTCATTGATGATGTTCTTTCCATTAATGACACATCTTTTACTAAATGGATCCCATCAATGCATACTCCTTAAATTGAGATGAAGGAAGCAACAGAAACAGCTATACATACATCTTTTTGGGACTTACATCTTGATGAAAATGAACATTTCAATGCTAAAATTTACTACAAAAAGGGGCGACTTTAATTTCAAATTTATCGATTTCCTTAACATGGACAATAGATTTCCAACTTCTCCTGCTTCCGTAGTATATGTTTCACGATATTTTCGTAACGCAAGTACTAGCCCCAATTATTTGGACTTAAGCATAGTTATCTGCGTGACTGCCTTCTTAATCAGGGCTTCAAAAAATTCGGTTTCATACGATCATTTGAAATGTTCTTTAATAGCTATCAGTCCCTTGTGGAAAACTTTATTTCGGTACAGGTGTCATTCAAGATTAATTTTATTTAGTACTAAGATGAATATTCTTTTCACTGTTTGCAACCTTTCAATAACAATTGCTGGTGAATTACTACCGGACACTACAGAAATGGAAGGGGAGATTTAGAGTTTAACTACATTAAACCGTTTGCTGTTACAGGCCTGTACAAATTAAGTTAGAACCATTTCAGTTGACAATTTTTTTCCAGTTCTTTTGGACCTGCTTTATGGCTTTGCCCTTTTGATTTCGGCTGTGGACAACTTTGTTGTGTTGCCCCAACTTCTGATATAAATATTGAAATGATTTCACCACCTAGTCACCTTCGTTAACCTTCGTTAACCTTGCACGTTGAGTCCTTAAGATGGCTATTTCGACAACATATTTCCTCTAAGAACATAGAAAATCAAAACTTTTGTAAACCCAACAGTAAAAAGGTCCTCTATAGCTGATACACAATAAATAAAACATTAAATATTGAGACTTATTTAACAGTCTTTGCAAATAACAATTAATTATATAAATAGCTTTGAAAGGAAGTTAAATGTTTTGTTAAGCTGTATTTATTTGATATTGACCTATAGTTGCCTGCTGGCATTAAAGTTAATTTAAAATACTCTGGCTATTCATAATTTTCTACAGATAGATAAGACTTAGGTATATTATTTACAGCATTGCCCAAAGACATCTTGTAATACCATTTTACATGAAAAAGTGAATGATATTTTTAAAAGATTTATATACAAGAAATTGTAAAAGAAGGCATGTCATTATGTTTTGGTATATCCCAAAAACAAATAAAGTAAGAATACCCTTAATTATATCTTCATAATGTTCAAATGGAAGTACTCTTTTCTTTTAATAGGACCAAATTTCGGGGATAGTGTTAACCTACTATCCATCCTGGCCATCTCTGATTGTGTATCTGTAATGATTTCAGTAAGAATTTCCTTTACTACTCCAAAGAATTCACCATCATCAAAAATATGTATGCAAAGTTCAAATCTTGTGATCCAGCTCTCTGAGGCTTTTGTAAACATAGAATGAAGGCAATTTTCACACGTTTGCAATAAGTTTTCAATCCGTAGTACAGAATACGGAGAGTGAGGGAGTATAACAACTATTATCTGCTTCAATAAGTCATGTACATGACAAATTTTCCCTTATTTTCAAAGGGCTTTCAAGTATTGTAAGCCTTTTATCTACGAATTCGCCCAAAACTATAGCAACCTGAATATTGTAATAGAAAAAAGAAGGGAAACNTTATTGGACCCAACCTTCCCCTATAGATAATGTGATAAATCGAAAAACAATCGTTACAACAGTAAAATTCAGTTAGCAACTGGAATGAGTCAGTTGTGAAAAATGAAACTGAAATAACCTGTATTCACACTTTGATGCTCGTATTTTCTTTGAATCGTTTCCCTTTCATGAAAGACCTTACTCTGACTTTTTAATCTGTCTAAGGAACAATCAGCACATTTTATATGTGCCCGCCTCTGCCCGTCTGTTAGGATATGATTTTTCCTTTTCTCATTTTACAGGTATGTCTCAGAATTGTTCGAGTTGTTCCTAATGATACATCATTCACCCTACCCTCGTTTATCTTGCACCACTTGCAAATATTTCATTCACTCTTGCAAGCATCTAATCAGATATTCCATAACAACCAAAAATTGTCGAATTCTATTATACCCAAAGGTCAGCAAAGGTCAGCAAAAATATTTTTTTTCAACTACATTCAAAGAATATATAAAGGGCAATATTTTACTGGCAACTAACCAGCATGCACTCTTTGACCTGCTGTATTTGGCATAGATTAGTATTCAATGCTAGGTACCTGTTAACACAGCTAATTTGATGTATGTTGTTTTAAACCTGGTTTTGGTTATGGGTTGGGGTTAGGGTTTACATACCATTAATCTTGATTTCCAATGAATTATGCATGATTGAGCAATATTTTATTCTACATGTAGATGTTTTTCTACTTGAAAAAAAATCTTATGAGTGGTATTTTTATATTTAAATTTATGGCGCTTTTAGAGATAACTTTTCGATAAAGGTTTCCTATACACTTCAGGATCAAGGCTTTTGAGTTGTTGATCTGTCAAAAGACCCATCTTCAGAATACAAGACCAGTTATTATTATTTTTTTTTATCGAATGACAGTATTACATACAATCAAAAAAGGCAACTGAAATTTATTCTACTCACCAACAATCTCACTCTAACAACCCATTCACATTGTCAAAATACGGGACTTTCGAGATAGGTACTCTCGTGTAATTGAAGGCGGGAACAATCACCTCAAATACCAGTATGACTTTTGACGTATCGAAATAAAATATATTCCACATAAAAAAAGAAAATATTTATGAAATTGATGGGTGCAGTCATAACCTCTCACAAAGTTAACTTAGAACTGTTCTAATGACTGCTCTAAGTTAACATAGAACTGTTCTAGGACAGTTCTAGAGCTGCTCTAGAAAAGTGTTCTAAAAGCAGTCATTGTCAAGAACTGTTCTAAAAGCAGTCATAATTTAGAACTGTTCTAAAAGCAGTTATAATTTAGAACTGTTCTAAAAGCAGTTATCGAGTAGAACTGTTCTAAAAACGGTCATAACCTGTTCTAAAAGCGGTCATGGTCTTCCGTATGAGTCTGCTTTTAGAACTGTTCTAAGTTAACTTAGAAAATGACCGGTCTTATGACCACTTTTAGAACTGCTCTATTTTATGACTGCTTTTAGAACTGTTCTAAGTTAACTTAGAAATGACCGTTTATGAGCGTTTTTAGAACTGTTCTACGTCTGCTCTTAGTTAACTTCAAGTTAACTTAGAATTGTTTCTGAGTTAACTTGGAGTTAACTTGGATGAGAGGTTATGACTGCATCCAACTGTATACTTTAGCTTATAATCTTTCCTACATGACAATTCTTAAACTAAATTTTAATTGACTAAAAATAATTAACCTAAAGCGCTACAACAGATTCAATATAAACCATCCTTACCTCAACAGTGTTTATTGATTCAATGTAATGATGTATTGATTTTTTTCCGTATAGTATCAGAAATGTATTAATATTCCGAACTGAACGACTCAGAAGTCCCGTGTTTACACTTGTATGTAAAGTTACATGAGAAAAATGTATTTTGGCTATCATTACATGATTAATGTCTTTTAGGTACATCGGAAAGACATTATTGGGATACCAAAATCGTTTTTTTTTCTTTTCACAGAGGTGTCTAAGTGGGTGAAAGTAGGTCGAGGAAATTTGGTGGTGTTTTGTAGTTGTTGTTGCAGTTGTGATTGTAAACGTCTTGGATCGTTTTGTTATTAGGGGAGGGGGTTATTTTAGAAAACACCCTAAACATGTTTTGTGATATCATTCGGAAATGGTAATAAATAGGTAGTGAATTGTGATGGGAAAATGTTTGTTAGGTTATGACAGATATTTTGTTCATTTGGATAAATGTTGGTGGATGGGGCGTTTTCATGATAAGGGTTTGCAAAGTTTTATTACTTTTCTTGGAGAAATTATTTGGAGAAATTTAGGAATGTGTCAGGAATAGGTATTTGGGACCTATATCATTGTATTTAGTTGATATGTTTTACATTTTAAAATGTAGGGGTCCAAGGTTATTGGTCACTGTAAAAGGGATGACATCAGTTCCTTAAAATAAAATATCCTGAGCTACTGTTTAAAATGATAAATGATCTGCTTGTCAGATTATCTAAATTGTGGTTTCATGCTGACAAAGTAAATTGAAACAGCTGGTTGTCAAAAATGATATTTAGCAGACGACAAAAGTAAAGCATGTGCAAACTCTTGTTTGACATACAATTACACATAGATTACAGAAAAAAATTAGGAAAACTACTGAAAACAAGATATTTAAGGGTGCTTTTTTCTGTATTTCTTCTGCTTATTATTCTTCTTCTTTTCTGCCTCATTTTCAGAAAATTGGCTGGACATATCCTTCTGATATTTTGGGACAATAGGACCATGTCTAGTTGAAAAGAAATAGGGAACGGTCGAAAATCTTTTTCCGTTCACGAATTTT
>MJUU01069851.1:71072-96708 GCA_002080025.1 Modiolus philippinarum | reverse complement strand
TGTCTGTTTGTCTGTGCGTCCGAAACTTTAACCTTGGCTATAACTTTTGAACTATATAAGGTAGACTTTTGATACTTGGCAAGCGTATAGGTCTAGTCAAGAGGAACATAAATATGCAAAAACATAGGTCAAAGGTCAAAGGTCAAGGTCATATAGGTCAAAAGGGGGTAAAAATCGGAATCTGGGGGCATATGTAGTGTTTCACAAACACATCTTGTTATTTCTTGAATGTCTTCTAAAGGTCAAAATACAAAAATACCAAAGTTGCAAAAATGAACAGTAAATTTAGTTATGCTGTACACGTGTTTCAAGGAGTAACCTCTCATCAGCTGCATTAAAATCAAATAATATGGAAAGCCATAATCAAAAAAATGTAAGCAAAGAAGTACTCATTACCAAAAATATCGAAATAGGTAGCCAAATCCAGTACTAAGGACATCCACCTGACAAGTTTTCGCCTGACAAGTTTTCATAAAATAGTCCTAATGTTAAATTAAGGAAAAATCCAGAGAAATCCATACCTGCCAAATTTTAATGCCTTGTATTTCCGCTAAAAGCACACAGATCTATATATTGCTTTTTTACCATTTAATTAAGTCTACAATGCTTGATCAATTACGATAGTTGTGAAGAAAACCTTGATATAAATAACATCAGGAGCGAGTCTCAAAGGTTACAAATAAAAAATGGGCTGTTATGAAATAGTAAGTATATGTACTCAGCAAATCTTTATAAGTCATAAGTAAATAAAAAATTAAAATTCATGGTATGCACTCAAAAGGCAGATTTTTTGCAGAGAGCAAACCGAACGTATTTTTTTTTATTTTTGTATTTTTGTATTCTTGCAAATATTCCCCAAATATTCACCCTTTTCATTCATAAAATTTGAATATTCGTGTCCCTGAAATGGATATAAAAATCATAACACCAGTTTTTTATAGCGCCTTCATTGAACAAATGTTTGCTTCTTATGTTTATCTCGCATAATTGGTTGGAAGGGTAAGGTACTCGTTCTACGGAAAGTATACCGTCACAAGTGACCCCCAAACCTTGTGAATGTGTTTTGTTATTTCACAGGATACAGTTTCATACCAATTAGATGGTTTTACTGGTAATTCGAACAAAAATGGTATAGTGACCCAGGAACTTTATGCACCAGTGTATACCTCAAGACTACGTTTTTATCCGAGAACATGGACCAATGGTATTGGTATGGCCGTACGTGTATATGGATATACCAATTATGGTAATCATTTTACACTTATTTCTTTACTCTTTTCATTGAATCTGTGTATACATAGTAATTGCTTTAATGGCAAGACCCTATTTTGATATTGTTACAATGGCTGGTGTCAACAAAGCTGTCTTGGCTACAGTGGCTCTTTTCAGCACAGAGCCTTATTCAAGCTTTGTGTAAGTCAGTCAAAATAAAATGCAGTTTAAAATTTAATTATTAATCAGGTCATTTGTAAACAAAGATTTTATAGAAGTCTAAATACATAATGACAACATCATTAGAGAATATGGCAGAATAGGAAAGTATAAAGAAGATTTAATATTCTCCATAGATGGAGTTACTCGAGTCTTCCTTTTTGCTCACGAACAAACATGCGTGCGCACAAGAACGCCTAAGAGCAGAAAAGCTCTCCCATATCAGAATTGTAGTGCATGGACCTTTGCGGGTTGCAGTTTTTGTATTCACCTGTCACCTACAATGGTCATATATTTCGTCAACAGGAGATAGAAAAAATACCGAACTTACTATAAAGGCAAATGGCCATCTCGACAAGCAGATACGATCAAAACATTTGGAAAAATGGGTAATTACAAAATTACCGAACATACATGTAGTTGTCAAGATCATAAACCTAAAGATGTCTATCAGCTGATCGAGAACAAATAACCAATAAATATGATCTAAATAGAAAGCCAGCTAAGGACAGTGATTTGCACGAGCTATGGGGATACTTCTTATTTTTTAAAAAAAATGTCTAGAAAGCGTGAATTTTTATTAAAACTAGAAACCGTGAATTTTCATTAAATCATCAGGTCCAAAATATTTATGTGAACATTGCCAATGTTTGCAAGAATTAACTACGTGATTTGACAGTACCTTGTGCAAATTCTGAGACTGTCTCCAAGTTTTTGACTTAACCATAATATAAGACACTTACCTCTGTTGTCCCTGCATGGCTATCGTTATGTTTGCTTTGCATACTCTTTCGTTTTGACTGGTCCGCCTTGGAACAACACGGGGAGATTGCTGATTGTTTAAGTGTAAATCTTCTGCTTCTGGCTGTTTGTAAAGATATTCGTCCAATATGTCCAGTCTAAATATAAAAACTAAAACGCTGTCAGCAAACGGAGAGATCGTGTCTTTACATGATTCTAGCGATCTCAAAAGGCAGAAAAAACGAGAACAATGCAGTGTTCCTCTGGAATGAATATTCTAAGACAATATACATTTCGATCGTTTCCGGACCACCTGATGTCGCTCTCGGTTTTTAAGGGAGTTCACACTGTAAGTGCATGAGTTTTTTGTGTTGTCTTGTGTATCATTTTAGTTTTGTCTTCGTTAATGATGTTTGTGTAACCGATTTGTCCTCGTTAATGTTTGAATACTAAGGTTATTTCAAAAAACATTTCAAAATGTTACCATGGTACTGTTTGAGGGTTAGAGAAGTAACACGTACCTTGGATTTTTATTGGTTATGTCTAAGGGTCAGAAAATGACATTAACCAATCAGCTACATGTATCAAACAGAACCTTCAAAAACATATTTGCCTCACTTGCAGTGTGACGGGTGCTGTTAACAGAGCAGGACATGCCTACCCTTCCGGAGCACCTGATGTCACTCTCAGTTTCACTGGAGTTCACACTGTGAGTGCCTTTGTTCTGAATGTTGTGATTTCTGTTTCTGTGCTTTGTGTCTGTCTTGCGTCGTTGTTTTTGTTTCTAGCGTCATTGTTTTCTGTGTTCTCGTTTTTGCCTTGTCTTTGGATTTCGATTTTTGTGAATTTCACTCCATTGTTCTTTCGGTATTCTACTGCCGTTGTTTCATTCATTTTTCGGTCTACCTAGTCTTGATTGAAGTAAAAAGAAACAATCTTTATGTACTTGTTGCAGTATTTCAAACTTATCAGTTTGAATTAAAAAACAATTAATGCCATTAAAGTTGGGTTCATAGATCATGTTCATACTGACTGCATTGTGTAGACGTAACATCCGGTTGTTCAGATGTTTCAAGGGGTTTTCTTAGTCCAGTACGTGAAACTGGCAATTCTTATTTAAAATATTGTTAATTTTGAAAACTAAACAATGTCTCTCTCATGCATGATTGATTCTCTGGCTCATCGGCTTTTTTTAGCTTATTCGTGCTCTACAATTTTATTTAATGTTCCATATATTTTTGGCCTCTAGCAAAAGTAATACTTAATTGCTTGTCAAAAATGAACTAATCGTGCATTAAATTTTGCATCACATAGATTATAGGGGTAATAATAAAATTATCGAACAAAATGTCTATGAGGCAAAACACAAAGCATGTCGGAACCATTGGAAATAAATTGTCGACTGCAATGGTCCTGACTTGATGGTACAAGCATTTCAGAAGGGACGGTAGGTTAATTAAACTGGTTTTATGGCGCGCCAAACCTCCCCTTCCATTGTTATAGTGTCCCGTAGTAACTCAACAACAATTGCTATTGGAAGGTCGTGGACAGTTAAAAGAAATGATTATCCCAGTAAAATGTGTCTGGAATCAGAGTTCGGACCGAGACTTAAAATTCTGATATCTATATTGAAGAACTTTTAATGATCGTATCAGACAGAATTTTTTGAAGCCTTGATTGATAAAGGGGTCATGGAGGTAACTATGTCTAATGAGAAAGTCTGCATAATTTGTGCTAGCGAATCAACTGTGAAACATACACTCCTTAAGCAGCAGAAGCTGGAATATTACTGCCCATGTTAGGGAAATTAGAAATAGTCGCTTTTGTCATAAATTTTAGTACTGAGATGACCATTTTCTTCGAATTCGGGATGCAAGTCCAAATCATATGTAAATCTAGTGGTTCTGTCGAGTATTTGAACATTGTTTTTCACCTCTCTGACAAACTTTCTCTATCATGAAGTGTGATAACTTCTGTTTCAAGAATCAAAAATATTATCCTCTTCAGAATAAAACTGAATGCAACTTTAGTTTTTGTTTGTTTCTATGACAATTCGTCGAAATTTCTTGTGGTATTTTTGGCATGAATATCAACTTAGAGTAATAGACAAATTCTTTAGTGTGGTCAGTGTTTATGTTTCCTGTATAGACCATGTTTTCTGTGTTTGCCCTTGTGGATCATTTGTTTATTCTTGTATTATTCATTGCTTCAACTGGTTGCTCCCGTTGTTCCATGTTCTCCATGGTGCATGATTTGTTCATCTGGTTAGTTCACAAAGCTATGAAATTACAGCAAACACCTCTTTTGATTCCTGTTTTTAAAAGTATGATCTTGGCTCTCAGCAAAACAATGTAACTATCAACAGACTTCATTCTTTAACTCTCTCTTATTTGTAACATCGTGTCATTTCTACAACCCCCTTCCTTGTAAGTGACACTTTTATTCGAAAAGTACAACACCGCTATTCATCAGTAAGACACTGTGCATGTGATTTCAATTAATGTTAGGAGTGGTTTGACCTATTTTTGAACTGAAACAATTAAATCATTCTGCAGGTAATTGAAATTGAATTCAGACGGAGAAATGTCTTTTCAATATTTTCAATGCTGTGCTGATGTAATGTTTTAAAGAGTCTATTGTCACACTTTATTCCCCATGTGTGCCCTTGTATATTTACCAAAATTAAAGTTGTATAACTGTCATTTTATCATATGTTTTACCTTTCTTGTTCTCAAATGTATTTCTATTTCACAGTTGCTTGTTTGTATCCAACAAATTATCAAAGTTCATAAATTGCAGTAACTGAGTTTAACGATAAATATGTATGTTAGTACCGTTTTCAAAAAAGTGCATTTATATTTTATAATAATAATCAACAAATAATGTATTTAATTTGCTATTTATTTGTACTAAGATGTTCTTATTTTTGTTTGTAGGAACAGCATCTGTACCACCTACTAGTTGTAGTACTATAACCTCAGGTATGTATCAAATCTAACTTGTTTTCTATTCTGATACGTTACAAATGTATTATGCTTTTCATAAGTCTAGGTCCTTGTTCGCCCTTTTAGTTGTGAATATTCAATGCTGATTTATCACTATTTCCGTTTTTGTTTAGGTATATTTTCAAAGTACTGTGATTTCACATTTTCAAAAATGTGAAGTTAATTTGTCAGGTATTATAATATATATATATATTTTATATATTTTATTTAGAAGACTACCCCTTTACAACGGGGGCAATCACTAGCGGGGTACTAGCGACTGCGTCTAGAAGTATAACATAATACATAGAATGATTTTACAATAAAGATATGTACATACACAAAAATGTCTCTGAGAATATATAAAACACTGTAAATCTGATCTCCTCAGGTAAAAGAAAGTCATATACTATCCATTCATAATAANTGTGAATATTCAATGCTGATTTATCACTATTTCCGTTTTTGTTTAGGTATATTTTCAAAGTACTGTGATTTCACATTTTCAAAAATGTGAAGTTAATTTGTCAGGTATTATAAGAATTTCTAGGTTTACATTTAGACCAATGGTAAATTTTACAGTAAACCAATGTTTAATTGCTTTTATTTTAAAAAGTTTTAGGTCATTGATGCGGAAGACGAAGACGAAAAATCTACAATGAAAATTATTATAATAATTCAATTATTTTTTTTAAAGATTTTAATTATTTATATCTACCTTTGAATGTTGAGAGGTACACAGAGATCATTCTGACTCTGAAAGTTTCTGTCTTTTCATCGCATGTCTACCTGTGTTGTTTGTCCAATCTCTTCAAGTTCACATCACAGAAAATGACGGGTTGGTATGTGGGTAGGTGTGCAGATTCACAAAGCAATAAATCTACAGTATCATGTTGGTTGTCAGATCTGTTCCAAACTTGGCGTACTGTGAGACCATAATTTAGAAGAAGTACATGTGTATATGTGTCCTTGGCACAGCAGTTTGTCTGGCTGGGACAATTTCCCTTAACATAGCATCAATTTCCGGCTTTCGGCAGATATTTGTTTCGTCATCGCATCTTATCTGAAATACATTGTCAAATCTATAAAATTTGGTATACAGAAAGATAATGATTTTAGTAGCATTAACACTTAACGATAGAGAATAAATTACCAGGAGTTTCCGCGAATCCAATTAGTGACGTCACAAAATCTAATTTACATATGCATTAGCATTGTTGGTTGGCAAAGCCGAAGAATTATCATAATAATGCATTGGGATAGAATTTTTAATCTTTGATAACTTTTTCATTATATGCACGATTTCGGATCTGTTAAGTACATGTTAAACATTGAGATATTCATATTTTTTCTACCGATTTACTATTCAACAAAAATAGACAAATACTTTTTTCATGTGAATTTCAAAAATGTGAAAGTTTCAAAAAAATAAATGGTTTACAAAATACGCATAATTCTATAGGCCTATATATTAAAAATAAAAAGATGAAATTTTACATCCTGTAAAAGTGTAGGCTCATTCCATAATTAAGATTAAAAAGAATTATCCATTTTAATAGACCATTTGCCAGTTCTGCAATCAACAGAATGAATTTAGCAAAACCCAAAAGGGAGGTCACTTTTTGAAAAATCTCAAGGGGACAGAATGGTTCCCTGTTTGTGATAACCAACCAAAAAATAAAACATTTTTAATCAAAAATTATGAAAGTTTAACCTTTAGCAGATGTTTAGTCTGCAACACAATTCAAAACCTAATCCCAAAAAGCGCTTACCATGCTTTCAAGTGCTACTTGTTTCAAGTAATAAAAATAAACAACTGTACTAACTTGAAATGTCTTCTCAGTGACTAAGAAAGTATTAAAAATTCGAAAATATGCTAACTTACTGCAGAATCTCATGAATATTGTGTAGGGAATTACTTTGTCCAAACTGGCTAAGCACGAAGACCGTACTTTAAAACAAATGTGCATGCTTAATGTTTGTTTGTCCGGTGTAGGAGTAACTTCCCTTTGAAGGTTTGACCAAAAAACACAAAATTTGACTAGAACTGACAAGAACTTTAGTAACTGGCAAATCATCGAAAATGACATTTTTATGAACCTAATCAGTGACTACGATTTCTTGCCAACCAAAGGTAATTTTTCAAGCTTGTGACGTCACGGCGGAAACTCCTATTTGCGATGAAGATCAAAATGATGTTGGTAAGTGCTCCGACTCTGGCATAGAGAACAAAATGTGATACCAAGACATTTCCAATGAAAACGCTGCATCTTCATTAGATTTTGTCCAAACTTCTTATACCGTTGAATCATGAGGGATATATTCAGAAGTATGTTTATGAATATAGGCCTATGTCTTTTGTATGGGTTGACTGATGTGTCGCCGATTTATATTGTTAAATAAATCATGTAAAAATGAGAACATTATACTGGAACCTCGAATCTCCGGGTGTATATACAGTATACTAGTACTTTTAAATTGAACAATGACAATGCTCAAGAACAGAACTTATCGAGGCGCCGTTTCATTACTTATTCCTTTTTTAAACAAACTTCGATTTTCTCACTGGCAAAAAGATGTTTTTTCTGATATCAGAATTTTATCTCTTCACATCGAACATTTAATCTTGATATCAGAAAATATTACTTTTACGAGGATACATTGTTCGATTAAAAAAAATCATTGTATCATTTTGTGATCTATTAAAATAGATTTTCATGTTAAATCTATGGTTTTCTTGTGTGTGTAATGATTTTCTAATAGTTCATTTTCTGGTGTACAAAAATTCTGAGATAGTATAAGAGACATATAAAACTTTTAATGGCTTTGATAAAACGTCATTTTCTTACAATTTAGGAAACAGTTCCAGTGACCAGTACATGGGTGTACTTAGTTCTAGAATTGTGGTAATAGGTTAGATCAAAGGGAAATAATCATGGTGCGTTTACCGCGAAATTTGATGATGCACTAAGTCTTGTTGCTGAATCTGAGACTTTATCATTTTCAGCAGCCATGCCAGAGACAGAGTGATATTTCAGAAGATATATAAGGACCACCTAGAAGTCAGGTGCAAAATGAGATGCATAATATAATTGTTTATCACAGTCAGTCCACTGCACAGGCATTTAGCCTGAGTGAAATCGACAACCCCTAGTTCTAGACCTCAAGTCTGCCCTAGTCCTATGGGACATTTTCAAAAAATGTCAACTTTTGCCTACTGTATTGAAAAAACACAAAAATAAATTTCTTCGAACCAGAAATTAAATAGTACCTGTTAATACCTGAATATCAGTAGACACTAAATTAAGAATATGCAATCTTAAACATAAACCCAAGTGTGTAGAAAGGACATCCAAACTACCAAAGTAAGCAGGTTACATCAAAATGTCCACTTTGCAACGTTTCAATTTCCTCTGTCAAAAATGAGAAAAATGTTTTTTGTAACGATATTTTTTGCAGTATCTAGAACCGCAGATAATTAAGTACTAGATAACAATAAGATTCGTCTGGGACTAATATAACATGTGTATAACAGGGATTTGAAACTATTTACCAAACCAATTTGATCGAATAAAAAGCGGTGTCCCGGCTACGATTTTCGGTTGTTACTTTTGATTTACTCAACATAAAATCATTCTGAAAAATTTGCCGAAAAGCTGATTTATCGCATATTTACACTATTAAATTTTCATTCAAACAACAATGAAATTCTTATTTAAAATGGGTAATAAATGCACCATGGGTTGTTTTCTTGTGTAAAGAGGTCGTAAAGTTATCGAGAAACCGTCCAATAAACAAATGACAGTTATCGGCGATTGATAAGCGTCGGAACAATGAAAATAAAGAAAATTGGCTAACTTTAACTCGCTAGTTTACATGTCAAATTCCATCCTACAATTACGAAATTTACCAGGATAAAGCTCTTTGTATTGGCTTTATAGCCATATATAATTTATGCAGGAAAATTTTTTAACAGTGCTGATCAATTTTGACTGATGTCACCACACTCATGCAATTTTTAGAAATAAATTTTGGAGTTCAAACACTAAACTTTTCCCTGTGTATTTTAAAACTAAATTTTCAACTAAATTTGAAGAAAAATATACCATGATTCACATCGAAGTTTCATCTTTTCAATCATGTAAAATTTGTAGCATTAAAAATTTCGGGGACAATAAAAAGTATACTTAAAAAAACGTCATGAAGTGTAAAATTCTGCGGTATATTTTTAAAAAATCCAAAATTATCCAACTTTTAGAGCAAAGTTTGTGTATTTTGGAATAAATTTATTTTACAAAAAATATACTATGATTTTCAGCAATCTTTTTTCTATAAAATGGTGTACTTTGTATTAAAATCGGTGAAAAAATGTAGCTGTAAAGTGTACTAAAACTTTCCTATGTTTCAACAAAGAAATGCTAAAAAATATGACCATTTACAGGTTAATCTGCCGAGACACCGAAATTATAAGATATGTGAATGTTTCAAATCCCTGTTATATTAGTCCCAGGATTCGTGAACAAAATCACTAGTAAAGCACCACAAGCATACTTTTAATGTTTGTGACAGAAAATTATATGAAAATATACAATTTTCAATTGTCAAATTTAAGCGGAAAAACCATGCAATAGGAAATATCATTCAAGCATCTAAATGACTCAACTTGTCCCTTCAGTATTGTATCAAGCAGATACAATTTCTTTACAGATTTTCTAATAAAAATTTTAGAAATGTAAGAAAATGTCCACTTTGCAACGGTCCACTTCATAACGATTTTGTCCACTTTGTAACGATTTTGTCCACTTCGCAACAGTTACAAGGTGCCATAACGTAGTGGACATAGTCCCACATTTAGCTGTCAAATGCGGATAAAACCTGATATTGTTCTTCTTGTTTTTATATTGATTGCCAGCAAGCATGCATCAGAATTCTTGCAATTTATTCTTATAAAATTTTGTGGTAGCGGTACAGCAGTATGTACAATATACTAAGAAGTTTTGTCCACTTCGCCAGGTCCTTATAGCGTTGCGAAGTGGACTGTTGCACAGTGGACATATTTACATGTTACTGGCGATTTCTTCTTTGTCATATGTCCTAGAACCACAATTCAACAATTACATGTACGTTACAATGCACAAGGTTAGTTATGATTATTATGAACTTCATGACTTTACGATGGATGTCTCTTGGAAATATTGACCATTGCGAAATGGACAAGAAAAAAAAATACGGTGTCAACTGTGCCAACAAATTCAATCACATAAGAGTAATGGAATGTAACATATCTGTTGTATACTATTTTTCAAATAGAAAACTAGATGACGAACGTTTCTGTAGCAAAAAATGTAATCTAAATCACAGAACTAGCGCTCTGTTGACTATTTAGCTTTGGCGTTGCAAAGTGGACATTAATCTATGGACGCCCATTAAAAACTGATTTGAGAAAATTTGTTACAACTACTCCCAATTAATGAACGTTTTTTTAATTGTTTGGATGTATTTCTAATAGATAACAGCTAAAAAAAGTTAAACAAAATCAAGCAAATTATACAAAAATTGGATGTATGCAGATATTTTTCAGTGTGGACAGACGTTTTTGGCTGTTTTGGGGCACTTAAGTCCAAAATATTCTCAGATGTCCTATTCAAAAATAAATAAAATATTATGTCGATTGTCAAACAGAAGCTATATTTAACAACAACGAAAAAGAAAATAGAAAAATGTTAAAATTCAAAGAAAAACATGTACTGGACAAAAAAATGGACTTTTTTTNTTTATCGGATTTTTGCATTTTAAATTTTTTTTGGAAAGTGCGAAGTCTATCGGATCTTTAAAATTTCCATTAGCACTAACCGACATGATTTCATGTCCGAAATAAAATTAGTTTCCTGTTAAATGGACTGTATGCCATGTTTTTAAATATATTTAAGTTTTCATGGATCATTAAAAAACATGCCTCTCTTGCAATAGATGATTTGCCAATTAATTAAGGTCCATGCAAGTTCTAGTCAAATTTTGAGTTTTTTGGTCAAACCTTGAAAGGGAAATTACTCCTACACCGGACAAACAAATGTTAACCATGCGCACTTGTTTTAAAGTACAGTCTTCGTGCTTAGCCATCCTGGACAAAGTAGTGCCCTACACAATATTTATGATATTCTGCAGTAAGTTAGCATATTTTCGATTTTTTAATACTTTCCTACTCAATGAGAAAACAGTTCAAGTTAGTACAGTTGTTTATTTTTTTACTTGAAACAAGTAGCACTTAAAAGAATGGTAAGTGCTATTGGGGATTGGGGTTTGAATTATGTTGGCTGCTAAACGTCTTCTAAAGATTAAACTATCATTACGTTTAATTAAAAATGTTTTATTTTTTGGTTGTTTTTCACAAGCAGGGAAACATTCTGTCCCCTTAAGATTTTTCAAAAAGTTACCTCCCTTTTGGGTTTCGCTAAATTCATTCTGTTGATCCCAGAACTGGCAAATGGTCTATTCAGACTATTATTCCTAACAATACTAAATAAAATAATCTCCCAAGTGGTGCAATATCTAGAGCATTCACCATATTTCAATGATTTTCGAATTTGAACAAAAAACGAAGTTCATCAAATAAATGCATGCAAGAATATGAAAAAGAAACGAAATGGGGTAAATGTCAAGGAGACAACATCCCATATCCAGGTTAAAAAGACCCAAAACACAGTGAGGAACCTCACACCATATAGTAAGCCCTAAATGGCCGCAAAAAGGGTAAAAAAGTGAATAAATCAACGGAAACAAACCACATCCAATAACCCGAATATCAAGAAACCAAAATTCCATAAAAAGACAAGAACAAGCCAATGACCAACACATTCCCGACTTGGGATAGGCGCAAAAACTGCGGTCTGGTTAAACTCGCCCTCTTGGATCCAAACTCTCCCCCACATGCATGTGGTGAATGGCCAAAAAACAAATACACAAAAAGACTCACAGTAAAAATCAAACTAGAAAAAAGTCCAACTTATCAAGACGAGTACCCCTACAATGAAGTACATAAAACATAAAGACAATACACACAGGTAACGTCCAGACAAAAGAAGTGGATTTCACACGAGAAGTTCATATTTTACATATGAAAATCAGATTTTTCATGAATTTTAAATCCATTGTCTCTTTATTTTTTATCTCGGTGTACAATTTCCCTCATGTAGTTTAAAAATAAACAAAGATGTGAAAACATTTCGAGACAACCCACCAGGTAAAATGTGTCGGTTATTGATTTAAATTATAATGACAAAAGTATTAATCACAAAATAAAGGTACTCTGCTCACGGGAGCGTGTCAAAAAGACAAATGTTTAGACGTTTATTTTTGGATATTTGGATTAATTGAATAAAATTACTAAAAGACTAGCAGGTATCAGAAATCTAGGGATGAAAAAAATTAATCCCAAAGCTTTTGATGTTAGTAGTTATGGTGATAAGTATGATCTTCTGTTGGAGAATGATACAGCAGTACGCTTTTATCTATATCGTTTTGTCTACGATTTTGCAAGTTCATTCTTACCAACTTTCGAATTGATATTCAAGAATGCAAGTGGGATTTTCTGCTGTTTTTGAAGATTTGGTACTACAGTAAACTGTAAAACACATAAATTCATTTTTGGGAGTATAATTCTAAACCAGAGAACAAACTATATGACCATGTTCGTGAAAAACCATTTGCTACGATAGGACCTCATGATGCATGCTTTGTTTTGGGTTGTTTGAACCTGGAGATGGAATGTTGTCTCCTTAACATTTACCCCATTTCCTTTCTTTTTCATAACAATTACTGCAACACTATAGTACTAATTAACAAGTTTATAACTAATTAAGCTAGGGATGTATATTTCCATGGATCAATGAACAACTAACGGCAATCATTAAGTCACTTGTCAATCAAGCTTTACCTGTATGATTATTTACAATCAAATGTCTTTAAAAGTAGAGTTTTGCATTGCCAGACCTCCCACATGTCCCAGTTTTTGTATTTGTACTAAGTAAATACATAGATCATCTTTTTTATGATGATTTTTTTTAAATATTTTTTACAAAAATATGTTTGGGTTGTCTCCCCTCTATTTTTAAGGCAGGTTCTCTGCCTTCTAGCTGTTGGGTAAAAGCCATCTTGAAAAAAGTCTGTTTCAACCAGACTCTTACATTAAGGAGACTATATGAAAAGAATCGGAATGATCCAGACTATCATTAAAAACGCGTACGGCTTACCAGTTATTCATACGAAGGCACAAAAAATAATCCATTCATGTGGCGATACAGTGTCCATTTCATGATCAACTACATCGTTTTATGTGTTTATTGTATTTATTTAATATCTTTTAAGAGATACTTTGCTTTTTTAATCTCAGAGCACTTAAACTGACATTCGAAATTCACGATTCGGTTCATTCATAAAAATTTCCTGTGGCGCGCAGTTTTTATGAATGGATACATAGTAACTTCTAGTTTCGCTGTTGTAACCAGAGTTGTTAACCCTCCCGGTCTCACCGTGAGGCTATTGGTTTTTAGCAGCCGGTCTCACGTCTACCGATATGCCTCTGAAAGCTCCCGATCTTAAAATTTTCTCTCAAAAATATTTTTCCGTTACACCGGAGGTAAATATTGGCTGTTCCAATCACACCCTGTGAGGTAAACAAAGGCTGTTCCATTCACATTCCGCCTAACGAGATTACGCGAGAACACGAATCAGCTGTGTATTAACGACAAAATGGCGTCGCCTCCGCGAAAAGGGTAGATACAATTCAAAATTCCAAAATAAATGGATAAAAGAGATGGACTTTTTGAGCAAGAGTGATAAATATAAACACGCAGTGTTTCTGTTGTGTGGCATAACCTTTGCCTTAATGCACGGAGGATGAATTGACGTTGTTAAATGTTAAGCTTTCAGCAAAAAAGTAATAATTACAGAACTTCTGGAATACCCAGGAACCTGCCTTAACAGCATTCCATGCTTTGATTTTTGTCTTCAACAAAAAGATTAGTTTTCAGCAATGCTTATATTTAATCTTCTTTCTAGCAAATCGTTTATTCAACAGAATTTATTTCTCAAATAAAAATAAGCATAAAATAAATTAAGCATTAATAAGTGTTTTAAGCATTATTTGCTCGAAATTTTACAAAATATTTTAGTATAAACAGTATTTTATTTAGAAAAACATATATATTCAACAACGGTTAAGTACAAATTGATGGGATTGGAAAACAAGTGACTAGCACTTTTATAGATTTTATAATATTTTCTTTCATACATACCATATATACAAAAATCAGATTATTTATTAAAATAAAAGTACTATCTCTGTCTAGCTGATTGTAAGTCTGCTTCATTACAGCTATTCACTTTTTCTCTTTCATTTTTATATGAAAATCTAAAAAAGAAAAAAAAAAGCAATGCACATCAGCATGAACAACTTCATGTTACCCTTTGATGATAAGTTAGTAACTGGTAATGAAGAGTCCATAGAAAAACTGAAAAATCATTTTGAAAGTGGAGGAATGTCTTGATATTATTTTCAACATGTTTGATTTTGTGAAATCTCCCACAAGGGTCTATAAAAAAGGGGTGATCAAAGGAAATATAATTCTGTACAAATGACTCCATTCACCAAAACTATCTGAGGAAAACATATGTAACAGTTGGAAAAAAAGTCAACAAAAAATTTTCAAATTTCCAGTTTTCAGTTGACATATGGAATATAGGACATTTTGTTTTTGATACGGACTTTATCACGGCCAGTATCAAGTGAGCCCGCTAGGGCGAGCTTGATGCGTTACGCTATTATAAAGTCCGTATCAAAAACAAAGTATCCTATATTTCTTTTATTGGTAATTCAAAAGATGATAAAAAGAACTCTATAATAAATTGAAATAAGTTGAAATTATATTCTGTCACTGACAATTTATTGCTTATTGCAATAATTTTTATGCATTCTTCATTCAACGTATTACACATATGAACACAAAATATAGTACCAAACATGACGTCAGCATTGCAACCCGGGCCTGATGCCTTCACATTGACTTGGTATTTTCTATCTCATGGCCTGTTCATTGATACTGACATTATCAGGTAATGCAGATAAAAGAAAATTCATACAAATTACCGATTAAAGTTTATCACAAGTATGTTGTTATCACAGAAATAAAAGAGGAGTTTCAAAGTATACAATCACACAAAGATTGTCAGATTTTCACACGAAGTCTACTTTATTTACCAATACCTTTTTTATTAATCAATATTTTTAATTCAAATTTTCTAAACTACATTATAAAATAATTAAGGAAACAATTCACTTTTCGCTTTAGAAAGAAGTTCTGATGTGGCTATATCATGTTTGTTGTGATTAATATGGGGTGATAGTAGTTACTATAAATCTCTATTATTATGTGTCTCTGACTAGACTTATTTTTTACAATCGAAAATAAAAAAAAAAGAAATTCGGTTAAGTCAGAATTCTTCCATTTCAGTGGTGAAAATATAATTATAAAACATATACTAGCTGAGCATATCTTGTCAGGTACCCAATTTTGCCATGTACAACTTTTTTTTGCTCACTAGTAAGGGGACGATTTTCAAGGTTGGACTTAGGCGATTTTGTAGATGAATAAATTAATCTTGGTGCCTTTGAAAATAGATATTCTAATCCAACTTTTTCTGGAAATAAATGATTCAATTTTGATTGGAAGAATAAATTCTTTTGTTTCAAATTTTAATAAATAATTTGAGATGTCAGACATTTGGTGAAAATAAATAATTTGTTTGAGATTTTCATGAAAAAAAATTCTCAGCAAAATCGCCCAAGCTCAAAGCCAAAATCAAATGGATGTCCCGTAAAAAGGATCAGTTGAAATTAAATTAATGTAAAACGTCAACATGCTTTACAGAGAACCAAAACTTTCTCAGAAGGATCTTAAAGATTTTTTGTACAAAACACAAGTGGTGAAATTGACATACTAACCAGCCTATGTTAAACAAGAGTTGTAGGGTAACTGCCACCCCCCATACCTGTCATCTTAAAAAAACTTCATGGGGTTTCATTGTGACCACTTTTTTCACCAGCATTTTTTCATTGTGTCTTAAGCTTTCTCGGAGTTTTTGAAGCTGCATATCTAAATAGCAAAAATAATTCTTATCTGATTTTCTAAAAAACATTATCGTGTCATATCATTTCTTGTTCAGAAAAAAAATTTAAGCATGTGTCTATGACAATGTATGATAGGGCAGCAGCTTCAAGTTAGATGCAAAGATGTTCCACTGTTACTCATAGGAAGCAGAACTATCATAGTTCCCAGATATTTTTAAATAGTACATAGAGAAATCCAACTGCTCTAAGTTGTCAGAGTATTAAAGTGGTTAGAGTGTCTGAAACTGCATCTATCTTGCACATGTGATGAAAATTGGAATTTGCTATTAAAATATTGTAAAAATGGTTTTGAATAGTTCATTGAGAATGGATAAAATTCAAATCAGCATCATTTATGCTGCGAGTGTGCAAAATAGTTCACTTTTTGAAAAACTCTTATTTTATAAAGGGGAGATAATTCTAAAGGAATAATGAGGGGAAAATCACATTTTCACTTTTACAATTATTTCAATAATATGATCACTGACCCCAATTTTTTATTTCATATTTCCAAAGTTATTTCTTTAACACAGTTGATACTACATTTTCACCAAAATCCATAGTTTTATTCATATAAAAAAATCATAACATAGTATTTTCTCCCTATATAGACTATAATTAAAAGCTCAAAATCTTGCTATTTTCAGAAGCATCTTCCAGAAAATCCAGTTGGGTGTCAGACCTATTAATTTTTTACTAAAAACTTGTAGTGCATGTACACAGAAAAATAAAAAATATCATTTTGTTTTTAGTACTCCAAACCACCTTAAATTCTAACTTCATAAGTGTCACTGCTTCCTAATAGAATATATATATTTGGCAATGAAATAATATCAAATTTTGTGCAAATTTTCCAAAATTTTGTTTATAATCTTCTCCAAATTCAACATCGTAAAATTTTTATATACAAGAGACAAATTATTTCATTAGGAAATACTTGTATTACCTCATACAAGATGGCTTCAAACAGGGAACATGGTTTAACATTGGATTTAATTTGGTCTTTGAAACAATTAATCTTATTGGAACCAAACTTGATCACAACAGTTCTTGGATTGTCCCTTCAAAATGTGCATCTGGCAGGTCTTCATCCAATCTAAGGCTGCCACTAGTGGTATTGGTCGTTTCAGGAAATTTATCAAAAATGGAATCAAATATTTTTAAGTCCTTTTATTGAAAATTGCTACTCTAATCAGAATGAATTTTATGGTTGCCTGGTTGAACTTATTGAATTTTGAAAAAAGAATAAAAGGTCTTCAACAGTTTCTTGAAATTTTACTTATAATCATGATATTGGAATCAAATTTTTTAACCCCATCAGGGAAATTGTTTATTCTAATAATAAAAAAAAAAAACAAAAAAAAGACAAAAACAAAAAAAAAAACAAAACAAAAAAAAACAACCAAAAACAAAAAAAAAACCCCAAAAACTTGAAAACTATTGGTGCCAGGTAGAATTCTAAAAAATAAGTAGGCATTGACATTTCAAGGAAATTTACCAATATATTGGAATTAAATATTTTTGGAGACCAATTGCTGTAAAAGTAATTTACTAAGTACAATGCTGCTCCCGGACTATTCTTGGATGCACACCTAGGTCAGTTGAGCACCTCCTACAGTTGCTGAGACTTACAGAGGTGTGTTTTTTTGCACTGATATCATAAGAATTGCTATTTCCTACAATATCAAATATGAAAAACATACAAATTTTGCCAATTTTTGTTGCCTTCACCTAAGCATTGTAAGCTGGGAACTTCAAAGATAAAAAATCGCATATTTTGGACGGGATGGGCTCCATTTTTCCGGAAACAAAAATGCAACATTTTATCCCTTATACTCCAAATTGCTTTATAATGATGCTATGATGTCATATCTATCACAGAATAAAAGCGGCAGTCCCTCATGCACATGCGTCTACTACTGGCCTAGAAATCCAAAATCTTAAAAAATTCCAATTTCAATGACCAAGAATAACAAAACCCTTCACCCAAAGCATGTTTATGCCCAAGTATTACTCCTAGGTTACTTGGATCGACACACAAGGTGCAACATATTCAGAAAATACTTTAAATTTGTGATACATCATCATCAGCTATTTTAAGCCAAGGAAAAGCAGCCGAAAAAGTGAATAAATAGCTCTTTTTACAGTGGCTACTAATACATGTAATATTTATACCCACCGCAAAACAAAGTTTGGGGGGTATATAGGAATCACCCTGTCCGTCCGTCTGTCCGTCTGTCCATCCATCCATCTGTCTGTCTGTCCGTCTGACCGTCCATGTAACTTTTCAGCGCATGTTCTCCTAAAAAAAAATACTCAGCACTACAAGGGTTAAAGAGTTTCTGGAAATTTACAAAAGAGTTGAACATTTTCGGGAAATATGTTTACCAAAGTCGCTAAAGTTGTAAGGGAATCAAAAATCCATATTTAAAGCACATTGTGCATCAACAGACTGTAGGCAACAATCTTATTACAAAATTAGATAGTTAACTTAATCTAAAAATGTAGGAGGATTTAGGCTTCACATGCCACATGTGTCAAAATCCACATCTTTATGCAAGACAAATATAAAAAAATCAGTAAACTAATTGCACATCTACCATTGTCTATAGACTGTATGCAACAATTCTACAATAAAATTAAATACATGTTAGTAACTTACTAAATAAAATCATGTAGGAGGAGTTGGTGATACAAGACAGATGTGTTACAGATGAACCAGTGGACAAACTGACATCATGAGGCCAACAATGATATCCCTGTACTAGAAATTGTGGGGACCTACAAACATCTATAGTGTTTTAAGTGGCATCAGAAAGCAAAACAAATGTTTTTTTTTTTAATTCATTGAAAATGTGAAGAAGTTTATTAATAAAGTAAATTGAATATGAAACATACTTTTGTTTAAAGTATACTTTTGTTTAAAAGTATCTGAAAAAGAATGAAATTGTCTTTTGTTAATCACAATTTTAATAACATCTTATTTTTTAGCTGGCTCCGGTGGTCCTGGAACTGTATTTTTTGCACAGCAAGGTGCTGGTGTTGGTTCGCTAGTGATTGATGCTAGGGGAAAAGATCCAAAGATAAAGAAAATACAGGACTGTCATCAGTTTGATTCTGAAACATCAGGTCAGATACAAAGATCTTAATAGAACTGTTATTAATGAAAATAAACCAAACATGGCATATAAACATGATAATGTTTGATAAGAAACATTTATCCTGCAATGGTGGTATTCACTAGACAAATACGACCCTACGAATATTTTTTGTATTCATAGGGTAGACTGGTAACCGCTCCGCGATTTTAAACGAAGAAGACAGGCGAATGGTTTGAAAACCTCCAATAATTTGACATCACAGTGTAAATTCTCTTATGACGTCGGGGATTATACCAAAATGGCCAAAGTTGTTTACTGTCTTCCTGGTCCCGCTTCACAAAGAAAATGTATTTTTAAATAGGGTTTAAATGATTACAAGATAAAAACAATAAACGTACATTGTCGGAAATATAAAATTTATTTGCACTCGCTGCGAAACAGGCGAGAAATGCTCGGTAAACCTCGCATTTCTACCTGTTTCTAAAGCTCGTCAAATAAATTTTATATTTCTGACAATGTACATATATTGTATATTTATCATGTTTATGCCATGTTTGGTTTATTTTTAATTTTGAGTTGCTGAATTTGATGTGGATCTGTTGTTCAAAATGGTCATCAGTGGAGATCTTGGTTTACATTGTTTACAGTGGACTCTGCTGAAAATGAACACAGATGAATCTTTTCGTTGAAAACCATTGAATTGATGAAAATTAACCATGGTTTGAATGTACTGATGTACAATGTAGTGTTCATACTTTGATGCTGATCTGTTGTTTATAATACCAACTGAGGAACTTGCATTTGACCTCAATGAAATCTTTGAATTGATTTAAACCAAAAAATGGCATGAATGTCTTTTTTTAGGTGATGATTTTTTAATTGTTTTAATGGTTTAATGATTCTTTAGTCAAAATGGAACCATACAGTCATGCCAGTGGGGAATTTAATTTAGAACTGGACTATTAGGAAATGCTTAAAAAGATCTTGTAGACAACAGCTTGACAACAGCTTGAGATTTTAAATTATATGGCATAAATGTTCCTTAAGAGTTGATGATCAAGTACAGTTTACATTGTTGCTGACTGGTTGTTGAAAAAAGAGCAAAAAGCAAGTAACCAGGTACAAAGCCACCAGGTTTTACTTAGGATCCCATGGAAAATGCAAACAAAAACCTCATGGAAAATTATTGATTAGAATAAAATTATTCATTTGCATGATGAAATCCTGACCAAATGTTGTTTCTTTGGAGTGGATCTGCATCCAATATGTTTGACAAGTGGGAACATAGTTCTCAAGGGGGAGACATATTGTTTTGACTTTTCTGTCCGTCAGTCCGTCCGGCCGTCTGTCCATCTGTCTGTCTGTCTGTCTGTCCATCATAAAGTTTCTGGACTCCAATTATCCTACATCCTACATCTTTCATCAGATTTCAACTAAACTTCACAAGATTGATGACCATATGCATATCCTCTCGCCGGATTGATCGGCTAATTTTTGCTAGCGTTATGCATTATTGTTTAGTTTTTGACTCAGAATTTTTAAAAATTAAGTTTGTGGACCCCATTTTAATACATCTTTCATCTTATTTCAACCAAACTTCACAGGATTGTTGACCATCATGCCTTGTTGTGCATATCGTCTCCCTGGATTGATCAGCTGATTTTTGTTGAAGTCATGCCCCATTTTGACTTAGAATTTTGCAAAATTATGTTTGTGGACACCAATTCTCCGACATCGTTCATAGGATTTCTAACAAACTTCACAGGATTGTTGACCATCATGCCTAGTTTTGCATTTTGTCTGGCCTGGTTGATCAGCTGATTTTTGTTGGAGTTATGCCCCTTTTTTTACTTAAAAATTTTTAATTTTGTATTTTAATTCTCCCACATCTTTCATTGGATTTCAACCAAATTTAGTAATATTCAAATGCAGTGGCAACATATAAAGATGAAAATCATCTCCAGAAAGATATTAATCAGGGGTATAAATAAACAAACGATATAAAATTCTTGTCGAACTGCGATAAATAAAGGTAAAACAAAAAATATATACACATATCAAAACATAAAAGATTAAAAAACAAGCAGAGGTAGGGATTAATCTGGGGTAGACATTTCGTTTTTGTATTAAAAACACGCATCTAGTATAACATTGAGCCGTATTGAAAAACATTTAAATATCTTCTGCCCTAACACTAGAATGTGCAACTGGAATTGAACCTGAGTAAAAGATTACAGGTTTCTTGGAGCCTCTAATTTTAATACAGTACAAACAGAGGCATTCAGTTAAAAATCACTCTGGTCCGACAATTTTCACCCTTGTCACCCCGGAATTCACAGGTTTTGTCGGTGTTTGTCCGGCAAAATTGTCGGGAAAATTTCACCCAAAAAATAGTCGGTAATTTTCTTTGATGTTGAGTCAACTGATAAATGCCGGTGAAAGTCGGACTTCCACCAGAATTGTCGGAGTTTTCATGTTCTATCTCTTCAAAAGTTTTAGGCTAATATCAAGAGGAAAAAATACACTCAATGACAACCGGGTTTCATGCGACTTCCCTATCAAAATCGTATTCCCGAACGTATTAATAAATGCCACCAATAAAAAAAAGACAATTGGATGGCTTCGCTGAAACATATACCTATGTAAAAATATCTCCTCAATTTCCATTTGATCGAGAAAAGTGGGTTAAAACACGTCTAATCCGGGCGTCTAATTTCAAAACGTGAGCCTCCGTAGATGCATACTGACATGCTAGAATGTTCGGGTTGCACGAAATTGAAGCATGGAATTTCTATTTTTATGACCAATCAAAATACAGTTTAGCGGATTCCCCTTAAAAATAGACTCGCACGTATTGTTTGTGACAAAAATGGGAGCCAAAGACGTGGTCTCTTCCAAAATTCGCCGAGGCATTTCAGAATTAAATTATTATCTCAACAAAAAGGAACTTTTATACTATTGGAAACTTCTTTGTGATAAAACACTATTATGAAGATGTTAGCATAAAAAAATGAGAAAAGTTCACCGTCTGATTGAGCGTGACATCGTGTAAAAAATAATAAAAAATAACAAATGCTTTTAAGGAATGTTAAGTAATTCTTGGAACTGAGAACCCGGAACTGAATATACACTGAAATATTCCCTGCAAGGATATGTGAATATTGATTTTCTCTGTGTGATTTTTTTTTTAAATTCAAAGTTATTAATAGCGTGCTATTTATAGGTCGTCACTCACTAAGATAAACCTTGACCTAACAAAACCAAAATACGCAATTTTAAGGCTGATATTCGTGCAAATTATTTAATAAGTAACAAATTATTTTATATAATATGATCTTTTAACAACTTTGAGTTCTGAGAGTCACATATCGTTCACGATGTTCATACCAATTATAAGTTATTTTCTGCCATACGCATAATATTTTTTAAAAAATATCATCTCGATATTTCGACTATTTGAAATATGAAAAGCAAGCTTTTCCAAAATAATTAACTGCACTTAAAGATAATTACTTCGTATACACAAGTAGATAAATGTTGACAAGTACAATTAACAACAGCAGGTGAGTTAATCCTCTGTTTATCAGTTTCTCGGACATCCGTGAATGTCGGTGAATGTCGGGTTTGTTGTCGGACATTCACCCCGTTTCACAAACAATTCACCGACGTCGGATTTGAGTGATTTTCAACTGAATGCCTCTGTTTGTACTGTAGCTAAGGAAATTTTGTTTTAATGATTAAATTGTACGTCTTCCAAATGCATTTCCCAGTTAAAATTTCCCATTCTAAAATCAAATTTGTGCTATCTGTCTGTCTGGACCAAATGTCATGTGCTAAGCATGTTTAGTGCTATCCAAAAGGGTTTTAAAAACATTTGCAGAATTTTTTCATGCACATTGATCATGTAAACCTATTTTTGAAGCAATTTGAACATTTTTCAACAACATTTTATCAGTTGTGTACCCATATAATGTTATCCACCCCTCACACAGCTTTTATCAAAGTGGTCAGAAATTTTGCGGGGTGTTTGATATGCATCTTTTGTTTGATTGCATTTTCAATATTTTATTTTAGTATTTTACAGTTAGTTGTTTTTCAACAAGTGTAGCCTTTTAGTATAATCAATCCCCACAACGTTTTTCACCAAGAGATTTGAAACTGTTCAGGGTGTTTCTATGTAAATTGAACATTTGCACCTACTATTTGAATGTACATTTGAACTTTGATGGCTCAAATACCCAAGGGACTGGTGTTAACAGTTCAAGTTAGAGGAGAGTTTTAGCTATCAAGGTCAAACTGTGTTTATACCCCCGGCAAATAAAGTTTTTTTGGGGTATATAGAAATCACCTGTCCGTCCATCCTTCCGTCTGTCCATCCATGTACCTTGTCAGGGCATGTTCTCCTAAATGGCTGTTTGGATTATGATGATATTTTACACAGTTGTAGTACACCATCTGAAGATATGCATGAAATAATATGGTTGCTGTCCAAAATTTTGAAGGGGAGATAATTCCTCTGAATATTTTCTGAAAAAAGGTAGGGAACTGACCTTGTCAGCACATGTTCTCCTAAACGGCTACTTGCATTTTGATGAAATGTTACACATTTGTAGTACACCATCTGAAGATATGCATGAAGTAATATGGTCACTTTCCAAAATTTTGAAGGGGAGATAATTCGTCTTTGAATATTTTCTGGAGAAAGGTAGGGAACGAACCTTGTCAGCGCATGTTCTCCTAAACCACTGCTAGGAGTTTGATGAAATGTTGCACAGTTTAAGTACACCACCTGAAGATGTGCATGAAGTAGTATGCTTGTTGTCCGAAATTTGAAGGGGAGATAATTTTTTATTTGATATTTTCAGGAAAAAAAGGGGGAGGTATATCATTTTGTCCATACTTGCATTGTGTCCACATTTGTACTGTGTCCACAACTTTTTAGCTCACCTGACCCGAAGGGTCAGTGTGAGCTATTGCCATCACTTGGCGTCCGTCGTCCGTCGTCCGTCCGTCCGTCGTCTGTTAACTTTTCACATTTTCATCTTCTCCTCTGAAACCACTGAAGCAAATTCAACCAAACTTTACAGGAATGATGTACTAAAGGTCCTTTACAAAGATTGCTCATTTCGTTCCGATCCGATAAAAAACATGGCCGCCAGCGCGGAACTTAGGTTTAACATTGGACCCTATGGGAAAAGTCACATTTTCATCTTCTCCTCTGAAACCACTGAAGTAAATTCAACCAAACTTTACAGGAATGATGTACTAAAGGTCCTTGACAAAGAATACTCATTTTGTTCCGATCCGATAAAAAACATGGCGGCCAGCGCAGAACTTAGTTTAACATTGGACCCTATGGGAAGATCACATTTTCATCTTTTCCTCTGAAACCACGGAAGCAATTTCAACCAAACTTTACAGGAATGATGTATGGAAGGTCCTGTACAAAGATTGTTCATTTCGTTCCTATCCGGTAAAAAACATAGCCGCCAGCACGGAAGATAGTTTAACATTGGCCCTATGAGAAATTCACATATTCATCATCTCCTCTGAAACCACTGAAGTAAATTCAACCAACCTTTTCAGGAATGATGTATGGAAGGTCCTTTACAAAGATTGCTCATTTCGTTCCGATCCGATAAAAAACATGGCCACCAGCGCCGAACTTAGGTTTAACATTGGACCCTATGGGAAAAATCACATTTTCATCTTCTGCTCTGAAAAGGCTGAAGTAAATTGAACCAAACTAAAGGTCCTTAACAAAGATTGCGAATTTCCTTCTGATTCAATAAAAAAACATGGCTGCCAGCACGGAAGATAGTTTAACATTGGCCCTATGGGAAATTCACATTTTCATCTTCTCCTCTGAAACCACTGAAGCAAATTCAACCAAACTTTACAGGAATGATGTATGGCAGGTCCTTTACAAAGATTGCTCATTTTGTTCCGATCCAATAAAAAACATGGCCTCCACCGCAGAACTTTGGTTTAACATTGGACCCTATGGGAAAATTCACATTTTCTTCTTCTGCTCTGAAACCGCTGAAGCAAATTCAACCAAACTTTACAGGAATGATGAACTGAAGGTCCTTAACAAAGATTGCTCATTTCGTTCCGTTCCGATCCAATAAAAAACATGGCTGGCAGCTCAGAACATAGTTTATTTTGGCCCTATGGGAAATTCACTTAAAAAACATGGCCACCATGCAGAACAT